>JAULBV010000006.1:0-107007 GCA_032358295.1 Pterothamnion heteromorphum | reverse complement strand
CATCTTGCCTTTTACTGTCTCGATGCGATACATCGTTTCAGGAGGCAATGGCATAGCCCGATAAATGCCCTCTTTGGGATTGTCTGGGTTAATTACCATTTCAACGAACCAGTCTCCAGAAATACATAAGTTCTTAAACCATGTCCAACCCTGGCGGTTCATGTTGAGCATCTTGCGATGCAACAGAAGGAATTCTACCTCTTCACGAATTTCATCATTCTCAGTAAGTATCTTAAAGATATTGCCATCTTCGTCTTTTTGACAATTGTGCAGAATGACAGAATCCGTGGCAAAGCATTTGTGGCCTTCAACTGAGATGTCGTAAACATCTTGTTCTGGCCCTTCTTCGATGCCTATAACTCGTCGGCGATCTTCATGCTTGTATAGAGTCCTGATCTCTGCGGGCGTGAATCCTTCCTTTCTGACCCAGCCATCTATTGATGACCAGTCGAAATCTAACTTCTTAGCAATTTGACGAGTAGTTAGTCCACCACCAATCATACGAATAACTCTATTTACTTTTTCATATGCAGGGTTACTTTTGCCAGTCTTCCAGTCGTCAACGAATTGACGTTCGCTGATCCATCCCTTTGTGAAGGTGAATAGTCGAGGAAATTGTTTGTGTTTAAGTTCAGATGTCGCTGACAATCGATAGAATGGCATGAGTTCGTCACCGAACTGAAGTTCTCCAGTTTCTATCCATGTCCCATCTTTTTTTAGAATACGGTGATCCGGTGTAGCAGTGAACTTTGTCCCATTGTCCATGATAATGGTTATAGTTTTAGCTCGTTTGACGAGTCGTGGTGCGAAGGCCCAACCCAGATTATAATCTTTTTTCTGGGCATCATAACAATAAACCAAAAATCGTTCTTCGGCTCTTTTCTCTGCTAACTCTTTTATGGTGGTGAATCCAAACGGTGTAGCGATCTTGGTATCACCAGCAACGCAGGCTTCGTCAGCGAAGACCGTCATTGCCATTTCTATTTCTGGTACATTACGGAGACGCTCATACTCTTTATACCGCATGGAACGGTTGGATAGAGTCGTCGTATCGATCATGTCGTTGGTTTGACGATAGCTTGTTTGTCCACCCGGTCCACCACCGCTTTGAAAATCTGTACCTAGAGCTTCTGGTTGTGCAATACCAGCAGTACCGAAGTTCTTAGGGTCTTTACGAGCCGACAGAGGGTCTTTCTCTGTGGCGTATGTGAACAATTTGAAAAAGTCTGACCAAATTGGCATAATTTATTCCTCTCTAATTAAGTAAAATACCGGCAGGTACAATGTTAGTTATTAAAGTGAATGTGTTTTTTACCAAAGGACCGTAATGAAAAAAATACTTTTCGTTTGCAGCCATCTACATTCAGGTTCTTCTGCGTTATGTGACGCATTAAATCATCATCCTAGAATTCAGGGTTATAATTTGGCCGCTCGCAGTCCATATGTGGGACCGCCAAATTTATTGACGCTTACAGATCAGCATCACAAACTAGATAATCGTTCGGCAATTTACATGGATGAATTGCTCCACAACCATCATCTTTCAACGAAGGCAGCTTATAAAGAGTGTAAGTTCATCTATGTTGTGAGAGAACCTGCTGCTGTTTTGAATTTATTGATAGGTAATGAAAAAATGAAACCGTCTTTTGCCGTTAGGTATTACACCTATCGACTCAGACGGTTATGCGAAATGGCCAAGCGAACGCCTGGGGCTGTATTGTTAACTTGGAATGATTTAGTGGAGAATCGAGGAATTACGATGATTGAAGATTATTTGAATCTTAAGCAACCTATTTCTTATGATCCTGTGTCTTTGGCTCCTTTCAAAAGGACATATCCTACTGATCTCGTCGGCTTGCAAATGCGTTCAAAAGTGGAAGATGCCTATCAACAATACCTGTATTACCTGAAAAATCAAAATCTTCAATACTGGTCATAATTGGCACAATTGGCGATTCTTTAATGAACCATAGCACTCCAGCCCATGTACGAGAATATTCACTTTCAATCTCTTCTCTCGTAGGTTTTTTTTGGTGAGTTCCAAATTCCATAACCACCGAAAAGGCACCATTGCGGTAATACCAGTCTACTTCAGTTCCTTGAATGGGTCGGTCATAGTTGTTGCAGGTCCGGTTCATTCTGTAATTACACATTTTTCCCATTTCACCAATAATGCGTTGGTAATCAATTTCATGGGGGCATTTTTGCTTAGTATCACCGAATGGTGTCAAAAAAATACGACCAAAAGTATGACCAGAAATTACGGAGTTAGGCTTAATCTTTAAGAAAAAATCCTGCACTGCCTGAATGCTTGGCGTTGATTTATGAGTGGGTCGTGAGGGACCAGGGAAATCACGATTAGGGTCTACACCATCAACGTGTCTGCTGTGGCAATAGCTGTCTGGTGATATTACAGGAATGATGTAAATGTCTCTGGATTCAATTAAATCAGTAATCTCTTTGTTCTTTCCATAACTATCAAGTAGATTGCCTGCGTAAGCCATAACGCAACCTGTGGACCACGGTTCATCTCCGTGAATACAACCAGTAATGAGAACTCGTGGACGATCTTTTATTTCGATTTTGTTGCATATTCTGATGTAACAAATATCTACACCTCTTTTGGTTTTGCCATAGAAACCAACCTCTGTCAGATCGGGTGCTTCTTGTTCCCATTTTTGAACTTGGGTTACTATTTCTGAATAGCTTAGGTGCGGAGGCACCTGAATGGTGATGTTTGGCAAGCGTGGTGTTTTTGGTGGTTCAGGAATGAATTCAACAGGAGGTTGAACCTGAACAATTTGTTGTGTAGTTGATTGATAATTGCTTGTCTTAATTCCGAATGTGACGAACAAGGCTATTGATAGAATGCCGACAGCCCAGCCCAAATTGATTCCTTTCATGTGCCTCCATTGGCTTCAAATGCTTCCATTTAATCTATATATGCACAGGGTATTTATTTGCTAAGGACGTGATCGAATGATTGAATTTACAAACTGGTTAAACAGACGAGATGAAAACTTTGGTGGATCGGCTGGCGATCCATCTGGAGCCGGTTTGGATCAACCCGAGAATGGAGAAAGAGAAGTCACCATCGAACCTAACTCTTCGCTCGACGGAAGTGATCGACCGCCTACTGCCAAGAATCGCAACAAGAGAATTGTGGGTCGTACAGGTGGTGCGGTCTTTAGTAAAAAGAAGTGTAACTGCAAATAAAAAAGCCCGGCGATTGCCGGGCTTTTTTGTTACTTACTTGGTTGGAGTATGTAATCTTTTTTGTAGACACCTTGAGGTCCATTTCTGTCTATGATTGGGACATCCGTTATTGTTGGTTGATATTTTTGTGGCACAATGTCATTGTCGGCATAGACCACACAAACCCATCCATCCCAACGACGGTTGAATTCATCCATAGTCCAAATGCGAATTTTGAGTGAACGGTCACTATTGTTGATATATTTTACTATTCCTTTTTGTTCGTCGTAATGCACCATAGTCATTGCGTGACCCGGAACTGAGAATAAACAACCACGCCGCTCATTTACAACCGACTTGATGATTAAACTGCGATTAGACTTGTCCATTGTCTGTTTGTATTTCACTCGCAATTGATTCAATTTAGCAGCGGTACGATTTGGACTGCTGTAGCTTTTGCAATCATCTAATTTAGTCATGTCGATGAGTTTTGGTTCTTCAGCGTATCGTCCGCAAGTTTCAAGCGAACACCATACACACTGAATTCCCGTTTTATTGAAGACTCGATCCTTCATTGGGATCGGCACCATTACATTAGCAAGGTCTTCATCCGCTTCCCCTTCATATTCAGCTACAGGATTCTGTACCTGAATTCCAGGGTTTGGATATTGATTTGTGGCTTGTCCGCAAAATGTGTATTTTGGCAACGTGACGTTGCTTAACATCAATGCGCAAGCTAAAACCGCAAGCAACTTTTTCATGAGCCTCCTGCTCTTGCGTTAGTTGTTTACGTTCAGATACTCCTTATAAAAGACAAAGTTCCATGTGTTAGCAGCAAATGTTTTCGCCACATTAACCAGAACATCCATTGTCTTTTCATATACTTGCAAACAAGATCACATTGTTTATCTGCAAGGCTCGCCTCCGAACGATATACTGAAGATATATAGTTTTGACAGGCACATAAATGCAGAGTGTAGAAGCGAATCCAAAGCCGGTTTTCCGCTTTTTGGTGTGAAGTATGCTTTCTGTCGTGTTTTAGAAATAGCAATAATACAACGAACAGATGGTGACGACTATCTTTTGATAGTCGTCACCATTGTCTTGATCTGTCAGCTTTAGTCATCTTCGTCTTCATCATCAAGATCATCATCATCGTCGTCGAGATCATCATCGTCGTCGAGATCATCATCATCGTCGTCGAGATCATCATCATCGTCGTCGAGATCATCATCATCGTCGTCGTCGTCCCAATCATCGTCGTCGTCGTCCCAATCATCGTCGTCGAGATCGTCGTCATCCCAATCATCATCATCGTCGTCGTCGAGATCATCATCATCATCGTCGTCGAGATCGTCGTCGAGATCGTCGTCGAGATCGTCGTCGTCGAGATCATCATCGTCGAGATCATCATCGTCGTCGTCGTCGAGATCATCATCCCAATCGTCATCATCGTCGAGATCGTCAAGATCATCGAGATCATCATGGGCAAAGACAATACGATCTTCTTCGACATCAAAATCGAGTTCACAATTGTTATAGTATAGGCCGCTCATGGGGATTCTCCTTTTTAGTGGTGACGGCAATACATATCATAGGAGGATTCTATGAAAAAACTACTGCTTTTTGCATATTTATGTTTGCCATGTTTGTCATTTTTTGCAGGTTGTGCTGCCGCACCAATGCTCATCAGCCCAATTGTAACGGGTGTAGTCATGTGGAACGATGGTGAAGCTCACAAATATTACAATGAGGAAGCTCACACATTGTATCGGGCAACGAAAACATCCTTGAAAGAATTAGACCATCTAATTCTCAAGGATGAATCCTTGAAGGGTGGTGGATACTACATCGTTGCTGGCAATGACGACAAATTCAAGATTGTCATACGACAGGTCAAACCACACATCACTGAGGTGAAAATTCGTATAAACCTCATGGGCGACAAGCCTTACGCAGAGTTGGTTTATGGCCAAATCGATTTGAACACCAACACTATCGATTTTGACGACCAAGGCAAACCAACAAAACGCAGACAAAGACGGCAAAATGTTCAATAATTCTTTAACAGACTTTTCTTGAAGCACTGTTGCCATATTTGTATGTCGTTCTTCCTCCGGCTCTGACAGTGGTATAACAACCAACTTTCGGAGCCGGATTTGTTGGCACAGGGTCGCAATCGCATGATCTAGGTTGACAATTTCCGTTATGACAGGCCACACAACCAGAGTTGTTGGCTGGTTTCCACGGCTTGCCATATTCTGGCGCATTTGGGTCACAATAGTTAGGTTTGCCACAGGTGCATACGATTTGTTTTCTTACAAGTTTGCCGTTACGGTTCTCAAATAACGCCCCGGCATGATCTCCAACCATATTGTCGTCATTCAACATTCGCAAGCAGTTATATGCTGCATCTAAAATTTCATTTTCGTGTGATTCCGATACGCCTACCAATTTATCGTTGTCGAAATAATATGCCATTTGATCTGGCACCATGATTTCTAAATCGAACAATGGATTTGCATCCAAAGCTGTTACTGGTCCTAGCTTATCCGAAATTTTCATGGTCTTGGTTGTGAGTGTTCGAACAATTTTCATGTTGCCATAAGTTTGAACTTCGTGTGGTTCTTTGATATCTTTCAATATGGTGTCAACATCAACATTTTCCAACATCATCACTTGTTGACGTAATATACCTCTTTGAGAAAACACTTCACGCATTATCGTTTGATATTTTCCACCATCGGCGTGGTCTGCTGCTAACATTTGTTGTGCGATGGCATCAAACAAACGAACTGTAGTTGGGGCTTGAACAACTGCTTTCAACAAATAATGGGCAACAATATCTCTGGATATTTTCATGCCATCACGAAGAACGTAACCCTGGTTAATTTGAGCTACACCAATTCGCACAATGATTTCCCAAAAAGCTCCAGTGAAAACACGGCTGAAACTGTGTGACTCACCCAATAATTGATCGTCTCGGCCCTTTTTTGGTAAACTTTCTGGCTCAACATATTTGAATGCATGAGTCATATCTCTCAAGCAATTTGGCAATTCGCCGTTTTTGCCTTCTGTTAGGTGGTATAATCCAGTTCCCATTTCTGCGGCAAGACGAGTTAAAATGTTCGACTTCATTAAGTCGCCACCGGTTTCAGTGATGGCATAATCAATTAACATGTCGTGCTGTAAAGACATCAATGCCGCCGTCATGTCGCCAAATGCTTCATGGAAAGCCCAAATCTCGACAGCTTGAGCGTCCCACCAATCTGGTCGCAGGATATCCAGGAACGCATGACCAAATTCGTGAACAACGACTGGGCGTGCGTCACAGGAAAAGATGTTCTTGTTTGTTTTTGGATCACCAAAAAAGAAGAATTGCAATGATCCACGATCATAATAAGCGTTAATATCCTTTCCAGCACGAGGCATCAAAATCAATGATTTAACTGCTGCCCAATTCTTAATTTGCTTGGGAGATTTTCCTGCCATGTACACGAGAGCCTCTTGCACCATAATCTTCAATGCTAGAGCTTGCTGTTGAAGACTTCCCAATGGATAACCACCACCCATTTCCCCAATGGATCGCATGGCCAACATTGTGTCATTTGGTTCTAATACGTCGATGACCATGTGTGGGTGGGTTGGATCACTCAGGTAAACTTTAGTGTTTTGGTCCACATGATGTTGCACAGGTACAGGACGGGATTTTTTGTTGACAATAATTGCCTGTGCGGTTACATCATCTGATGTCTTTCCTAGATGATTTCTGATCCAGTTGATTATTCCTTTAAGCATCTTCATCTCCTTTTGTTTCAAAGACACTGGTATATATTCACTGGAGGATAAATCATGAGTAGAGAACAACAGATAAAAGAGGCTCGAACCATAGAAGCTATGAAAAAAGGCTACATGGGATTAGAGGGCAAATTTTGTAGTATTACCAAATACATTGGTCAACCAATATTTCATCAAGGAAGTCGTGTATTCGAACAGACTTTTCTTGATGATCCCTATGATGTTCCAGAAGCCGATGACATTCCAATGATGGACGAAGACCAAAATTCCTACGAGGTCGGCCAACAATTCGATGGGCTGAGTCGTGGAATGAATTTAACGATTTCAATTGCTTATCACTTGCGAGAGATCACTTGTAGGTACGAAGGTGTAATTGTTTACAAGGAAATCGCAGGTGAATTAGAAAGATATGCACCTGACCCTGCTTGGGAAGATAAAATAGAGATGCTGGCTACGTTTTCTAGGAAACTAGATCGGCAAGCCCGTCCAATAGAACGTCGCAAGTTGATCGAGTCAAATCAAAAGAAAAGAACCGAGATACTTGAATATCTGAAGTTAAAATGGGGACTCTAATGAAAGAGAAATTCGAAATGAGTATATATCGAAAAGGTGATTCTATGAACGATATCCTACGTGAACTACTGTTGAACGGGTTTATGATTTACCCAAACGATGGAAAATTTATCGTCAAAAAAGAACCTGTACCTTCAAATCCAACTGCTATTAAAGAAACCTGTCATGACAGTTATGAGCTTGCAATTGAAGCTGCTGAATCCATGCTTAATGTCCCTCAATTGGTGGATTGGTTAGTTATTGCTCGATACAATAGGGGTCTAGGCATTGAGTATAAAAATCTTCCAAATGTTCAGGCCGCAAATAAACAACAGGCGAAAGCTCTTGCTGAATCGCTTGCAGAAGAAATATTAGGTAATGTGGTAATATCTGAAATCAAAGTATGTCTCAAAATTTGACTTGATAAGTATACATATTGTTAGGCCGTCTCTTCATTAAAAGAGGTAAAAATTATGGATGACTTCAAAACTGAAAAATGGATGCTGGACGATGGCCGTAGAGCCGAACGTCGGGTCACGGAAAACATATCTGAAAATGGACAATCTGAACGAGTGGTCGAATTGCACGTCGAAGACGAACGACCCCTTAAACTCCAGCAGCGTGTAGTGGAAAAAAGCAAGCCTGTCGTTTATGAACGAATGGTTGAAACGCTTGATCCAAAAACAGGTAGTGTTATTGAGCAAAAAGTTGAATCTATTGAACCAAAAGTTCAAATGCAGTTGGTGGAACATATCGCTTCGGCAAATACAGTTGCCGCACAATCTATTCAAGATGACTGTGATTGCCATGTTACTAAAGCAGAAATGATTGAAACTATTCTTGCAGCTATCAAAGCAACTCGTGAGACAGCAGCAGCACCTGTTCAAATCGTTCGTTCGCAGTCCACAGGCAATTTTGCAAATGGCTTAAACAGTCTTGGCCTAGCTGATGAAATTGCAGGACGTGTCGATTCAAATGAGATGTCAATGAAGGATAAAGTGTTACTGGGAGTTATTGTGTCACAGATTTTAGGTCTTGGATACATAATTTTCTTTATGTAAACTGGGATATAACCAAATGCCGATTGAAGGCTGGCGGTCATTATTGGAATCAACAACATGGGGAGGCTGTGCTATTACTTTGCACAACCTCCCTTTTGGTTATATTGAAAATGTTGTGATTAAACCAGCCTTAAATGTAACTGTAACTATTTCCCATCATCGCTCATCTTTATATGAACTTCAGAAGTCTGCTGCTTCCTGGGATTTACCGGACTTTAAGGCGTCAACAAATCACTAGCCGTTAAAACATACGGCAATTCAATTGAAGTGGTTGGTGTTGTATTGCCACCTGAATAAGTGTTAACTATCTTCTTTGATAGTTGTCCAGCTATCGCTCCAGCCTGCCAAACAATCTGGTTTGTAATGCGACCTGATCCGTCGAGAGTGTTTTTTGTAAACATATAGCTGCTGGTACGACCTCGTAAATGCGCCCAATCTGCCAACATAATGCTGTAGTCCAGACCGTAATCCGTTACTATCTGATGTTCATTTTCACTCAGCCATTCTCCTGTTGTGCCAGCTACTGTGACGTTGACTGGCACTGTGAATGTATCGGCTCCAGTTACAGTCACTGTTCTGGAGCCATTTAGTGTGGGTGTGCTATTGGAACCTACGAAATAAACCACATCATTGGTGCTGAGGCCGTGAGCCACAGATGTTACGACTGATGGATTTGCCACAGTATTGCTAGAAATTGCGTGGCTCAGACGAATTAATCTTCCATTAGATTCAGAAGTTGCAAAACGGTTTGCGATAGTATCCTTCTCGAAATAAGAAGGAATATCAGCTACACCAGCAAACTTATTGAATTTGAGCTTTAATTCTGCACCTGTATTGGAAATATAGGTTCGAAAAGCAATGTTGGATTTTTTTTGACGAATGAATAAACGGAAAGGCCCACCTGCTCGCTCTCCACCACCTCGTATGGGATTGTCAATTCCTGCTGTAAACCAATCAGAAAATCCCACAGTTCCATTCAGAATGTCTCTAATTTCGGATGCTAAAGTCGCTCCAGGTGTAGCTCCAGATACGTCCACAATCAACGAAGCGAAATTTTTGAAATCTGAATCAAAAGCGAAATTGATAGTAAGGTTCCCATTGGCTGATAGATCATATGGTTCCGTGTTCCAAGCAACAAATGCTTCGCCTTTGTTTTTGTTTGCTGGGACTTTGAAGGTGAGCGAATAACCTTTATAGTCGCCCAGCGTCCAACAACCTTCGTATTCGGCATCAAATAGATTTTGGAAGAATGACATTGTTACTTTATTCCCTTCAGTTCAAAAAAAATACTCGTCTTGCTTATTTAGAGCGTGACGAGTATTTTTTTGAGAAATTCAACGGGTTAGTTTATGCACCTGTCTCGATAATATCGAGAAGTGGCTTTCTGACCAGTGTACTTTTGTTGGGATTCAGCTTTCGAATGGGGCTATCCGTTCGGAGTGAAACTCCCTTGGCAATACGATCACGCCGGTAAGTCTTCACTGGAGCTTTGCCCGCAGTTCTGATGACTCGACCTTCACGTAGTTCATAGCCACGGATGAATTCCTTGGTTTGGTCCACGATCAGAACTGTTCTGCGAACAGGATGAGTATGTGTTCCCTTGTACCAGAAACGAGCAACGGGCATGTTTTTGACTATTTCGTACTTCATCATCTTTCCTCACTTCTTCTGAATTTCATTGAGCAGTTCTGCCGCATACTTGGCATTACTAAGTAATTTATTTGAAAATCGATTATCTGTCAATGGAACTTTGAACAACATATTTTTTTTCACAATGTTAGGGATAGTGTCTGGCTCCAATTGATCTTCGGGAAGTTCCACTTCGGCAACTGCGATATATGTTTGATTTTTGTAATCTTTCAAGAAATCCAATTCCCAGGTATTCTTCCCATTTTTGATGATGTACCGAATTTTTTCCAACTGATTCAAGGTCAACAACCACAGATCATTGAAGTCTCTTTGATCGAGTTTTGTTTCTATTTCAACACACCTCCCAGCGGTGTTGACTTTGAGTGTGAAATAATAGGATTCTGATCCGTTTGATTTTTTGATTGATTTTCGAATGCGTGTGGTGATGCCTCTTGTGGCAATAAGATATCCCTGAGATATCAAATATTGTTCAGAAGAAAGTTCATCAACTGTCATCTCGCATTCGGTGTTCAATATATATTTTCGTTCGTTTTCAGTCGGCATCGTTCCCCCTTTTTATAGTCCACGCACAATTTGCTTGAAGTGATCCAGGTCTTCACGACTAGCTTGGACTTGTCCTTCAAGGAATATTTCAAGCCAAGTTCCATCAGTGCCACCTAATTCATTGGCATCTTTCATTCGTTGAACATAATTTTCAACAACCTCTCCTTCCATTGAAACCGCATATTCCATGATTTCTTTGGGATCAGTAAATTTTTCGAATTCATTTGATTCAAAAGTCGCAGTTCCGCCTAAACCAATGATAACATCGGAGAATTGCGTCACATGCAACATTTCTGAGGCTGCTTCTTTGAGAAACAATTCTTTGTATTCAGCACAATGCAATCCCGTTACTGCGCTTGCGTGATACAGGTAAAATCTCAAATGTTTCCATTCATTTTTGAGATCACCATTCAATGTGCGAATCATATTTTCTTTCGTCATCATCATTCAATCCTTGGAAAAAGCGTGTTTGTGTGATTGTGCAAAGGCACGTTATCTTGCCTCGTGATTACTTTAGCAAAAGAGCGTTTGCCAGTCAACTTCACCTCATCCACACCGACGCAGCCTATGATAAACCCTGTTTTATTAGTGCTTTAACTATATATTTTGAATGAATTGCATCTAAGAAAGAATAATCGAAAAGAAATCACAGGAGAAAATGAATATAATGGATCAAGCTGTATTTTTTAAGAACAAACGTGACTCTGTTTGGCGAGGCAAATACAAAACCCTCGAAGATTTTTATAAAAGTGGGGGAAAAATCCTGAAGAGAGGGGAGGGTAAAAAGAGCCGCCTCCAATATGACCCCGATTACTACACTCTCGACAAGTACGAACTTGAAATTGATCCCGATGAGCCGCTGGAAAACTTTGATACTTATGATCCAGCCCGTCGTCAAAAAGAGATCATCAAGTGTTACAACAGTTTTGCTTATTTCTGCCACAAATATGTAAAGATTCTTCACCCTATGGATGGTTTGATTCCTTTCGTATTGTACAACTATCAGCGGAAAGTTATCGAAGAATACGAGAATCACCGATTTAATATCATCAGCAAATTTCGTCAAGGGGGACTGACAACAGTAACCCTGTTGTGGGGGATGTGGCGTTGCATGTTCCAACTCGACCAACAAATCATGGTCTTGGGACGAACTGACCGTGATGCCACGGATATTGGCATGATGGTGGACCGCTCCATTGAGAACTTCCCGGAATGGCTGAAGCCAAAGAAAGATGGCAAGTGGAATGACCACATGAAAATGTTCACCGACACGGGGTCGGCCTTAAAATTCCACTCTCCTGAAGCTGCTCGTGGTAAGTCCGTTACATTCTTGATAGTGGACGAAGCTGCATTCATTGATGATATGGACAAGCACTGGAAAGCCATGTGGCCCATCCTTTCTACGGGTGGTGGCTGTACCCTCGTATCAACAGTCAATGGCTTGGGCAATTGGTATGAGCAAACCTACCATGAAGCACAAGAAAAGCAAAATCGATTCAACGTCATTGACTTGGATTATTGGGAACACCCCGATTACAACGACGACGAATGGGTAAAAGAACAAAAAGCACAACTCGGTGAGAAAGGTTTCTTGCAGGAAGTGTTGCGTGAGTTTCTTGGCTCCGGTGATACCTATTTCTCGGCTAAAGTTATCACGCAACTCACAGACCAAACCAGAAACAATTATCCAAGTCGCAAGTTGTTCCCAAAGTGGGTCAATAAATCGGGTCGTATTGCAGTATTGGAAAGCGAAGACCACAACAAGGGTGCCTTTTGGGTCTGGAAAGAGCCAATTGATGGTCACGAATACATCATTGGTGCTGATGCCTCGGAAGGTCAGGGCAACAATAACGACAATTGCTGTTTTCATGTAATTGACACGGCTACCTTAGAACAAGTGGCTGAATTTTACTCCAATATAATTGTGCCTCACGAATTCGCTCAAGTGCTTAATGAAGTAGGCATTTACTACAACAACGCTTTGATTGTTGTCGAAAACATGGGTCCAGGTGGTGCTGTTCTAAGCAACTTACAATTTACTTTGTTTTACGAGAATTTGTATTACGAAAGTTTGAAATCGGCCAACATGAAACCAGGAATTAAAATTGGTCAAGTAAACCGATCTCTGTACTTAGAATCTCTCCAAAATCGGTTGTTAAATCAAACTGTTCGCATTAACAGCATGCGTTTTGTTATGGAACTCCAGACTTTTGAGTACAACCCTGTCACTCGAAAGGCTGAGGCCCAAAAAGGCAAGCACGACGACGCTATTATGTCTATGTGTATGGCCCTTTATGTTCGTGATTCTATGTTGCGAGACATACCTATGGGTGCAGAGATTCCGAAAGAAGTTACAGCCACACTAAAAGCTCAGGTGTACGAAGAAATCAAACGTGAATTGATGGAAGGAAAACCGGAAGATTTCCTCATGGACGAAGATATAGACCTTTTATCGCCCGATAAAGATTCTGTCATGCCCGGTGTTATTTTTAACATCCAAAGAGCCAATGATCGACTTTTGCGTGAATTTAATTGGTGATCGAAAGAAGGGAAATTAAATGTCGTTCATGAAATACATTGAAAATAAAACTCAAACAAGTATCCAAATCGTGATGGACGAATACAAGGAAAATCTATATGCTGACATGGCTAGTCTTATCCTTAAACCAGACAATCGACTTGTTGAGGCTCGAAAGAATATCGTCAACATTAAAGAGATTGCCAGGACTCTATCAGAATTAGCGTATCCGTTGTCTGAAGAAGTTAAAATGGCAATACGAACAGGCGATCCAAAACGAGTAAATCATGCTCACATGACATTCCGTCGCTGGGCTAATTATCACAAGCCAGATCGTGATTTATCCGACAAAATTGAAATAGCAATGTTCCAATATCAGACTAAACTATACGGAAAGGAGTTTGGCCCTGAAGAAGCTGATGATGTTGCCAAGTCTTCTTTGTCTGAATCTGTTGCAATTATTGACCAGATGGCACACAATATAAATTTGGCAATATCCAAAATACCTAAATGGCAAAATCATAGAATTGTCATAGAGGCTATTTATCCAGAAGTTGGATGGGTTTCTTCTGAAGCTAAAGTCACTGTGGGTGAAAGTTTTCAAGCAATTTTTGTGTATGAACAAACATCAACAGGATTCAAGGCCAAATTGCTCACAGAAGAAGAAGAGATGCCTGCAAGTCTGAAAAATAACATGCAAGATTTAATGGCAAAGCTCAGAACCAACCCTAAATACAATAAGATATTGACTTTGTACATGACAAGACCAATATCTGAACGTAGGTATTTTGAAATTGCAAAAAGAGATTTGTCACTTGGGATTGAGTCGGTTTTGCCGAGCCACATCACCCTAGCAACAATTCCTTTGCCCGGAGATTCTGATGTTTGGAAGGTTCGGGTTGAAGAAAAATATCTTCAAGAATATCTCTATGAGGGAGATGTAAAACAATACAAAGTCATTGGAGAAGAAGCTCCAATGCGATGGATAGAAAGGATGAGTAAATGAAAAACAACACAAATGAAACAAAGGCTGCTTTGCAGAAAGCGTTATTGCAAGTACCGCAAGACCATGCCTTGTCAGAAGTACGTTATCACATACGGGCTGCTTTAGGAAAGTTGGAGACTATTGAAAAGAAACGGGATCGTCGTGAGGTCAACTTGGAACGTCGTGAATTAGCACGGAGCCAAGGTAATGCGTATTCGTATGATCCATTTAGATCAGCGATTCAGGCTATTGACGAAGAAATCGCCAAAGAGAAAGCCAAGATCGAAAATATCCAACATCGCCGTGTAAAAGATAACGAGAAAGATGATGATAATGAGCTTCAAGCAGTTTTTGGTTAATGAGGGACGCAGAATCAAATACGATTACTCTTCATTGTTGGTTGAGCTACCGGAAGAAATTGCAGACAATGTAATTTCTTGGGGGTGGGATCACATACCTAATGAATCAGTTTTTCTTGATCCCAAAGACCCTAGCTTTGGTCGAGAAGATGATCCTCACATTACTTTGATCTACGGTATTCACACGGATATATTAAAAGAAGTCTCCGATTTGTTTACTGAAGAAAAACAATTTGAATGTAAATTAGGCAAGGTTGATTTGTTTACGAAGAGTGATAAGTTTGATGTGCTAATTGCAAATGTAGAATGTGAAGAATTACATAGATTAAATCGTAAGATGCGAAGAAACTTAGAAGCAACTGAAAGCTATCCTGTTTATGTGCCTCATGTTACTATTTGCTATATGAAAAAAGGTGATGGCAAAAAATATATTGGCAACGATGTCTTTGTAAACGAAAAATTTACAATCGACAATATTTTCTTTTCCTCGAAGACTGGCGAAAAGACGCCAATAAAGTTAGGTCTAAAATGAAAAAAGATTGGCATGGCTTAGTTAAAATTCTCGAAATCCAACACGTTCGAGACGGTAAGGTAATTTGGGAAGAGAAGAATCTACTCAACACTTTGCATATTGGTGGAGAGATGTTCATGTTGACCTGTGCATTCGATAGCAGCCCAGGCACATACCCACCAGAAAACTATTACTTTGGACTGGATAATCGAGGATCAATCACCGTTGATGATCTCATGACCGATATTACCGATGAGCCATCCGCCAATGGATATTTACGGCAAGCTGTGAGTTCCTCCGGTCAATTCACCATTGATGTTTTGAGTGGAGTTTATCGAGCTACTAGCCAAATTGTCACCTTTATTGCGACAGGTGCAGGCTGGGGTCCAGTATCCAATTTGTTTATGGCAACTAGCGCAGATGATTCTGGCATATTGCTTGCCAGTAACCCATTATCGAACTCCATCACCTTGGAAAGTGGAGACGCAATCAATATGCGAATGGCTCTTGCTCTTAGAGATGTGCCAGCTTAATTCATGGTGTCTTGAAGCAATTCATCAGGTTTTATCTCAACAAAGTGTACCACATTAAATTTGTGAACTCCTTGTTGAACCTTATTGTATTGCCTGAATTCTAACCATTCAGAACCACCATCTTTTACGTCCAATAGTCTTTCAGATGTGCCTAGCTGAACAGATACGACATCCTGCACTTCTTCAGGCACGTTGTCTCCACCAAGTTCTAATTTCTGCGGCAAATTGATGTTGTAGCCTTCTTCCATAGGCATAATTGCTTTGTTGATCGCTTCATTCGTCAATTTGTATTTGCAGAACATTTCTTTAGCAGGTTCGGAAGTGGTGCCACGGTGGAACCATACCGGCACACTTACTCCTGTAACTTCAAGAGATTCGCCAGAATGCAGCTTATAGCGTTGTTCTCGGCTCAAATAGATGTAATGCGAAATAGTCAGTGTTGCCATTCTTTGATCCTCATGAATATATAAATAGTAGGAGTCTAATGCTAAGGAGTAGCAAATGTTCAAATTCTATTCTGTTTTTGTCTTTTTGATTGGTTTCATGACTTCTTTAGTCAATGCAGAAACCCCCTCTGTGTATTCACATGATTCATTAGACAATATGCCAATATTGGAGCGTCAGCCTACTGGATTTGCAGGCAGCTTCCCTATTGAGCAACGTGGTCCAGAATTTATTGAGTTTCTCGCTGCATCTGTTAAAATCAATGTGTACGATGGTTCTGGTTCTGGAACCATTGTGTATTACGATGCCGTCAAAAATCTCGCTTACGTCGCATCTTGCGGGCATATGTGGAATCAAGGAACCATGTCCGCAGAAGAAGGCAACCGTAGAAAAATAACCTGCAAAGTCATCACTTGGTATCATAATGACAAGAAGCTGGCATCACCCAAGAGCTACAATGCTAACGTAGTATTCTATAGTCACATTAACAATCAAGATACATCACTTGTTACTTTTGTTCCAGATTGGCAACCTAAATATTTCCCCTTAGCTCCTGCAAACTACGAGTACAAGTCTGGTCGTCACGCTCACTCGTTGGGATGCGATAGTGGTGCTGAAGTCGCTCATTATGAAATAGAAATGATTGAACTTAGTGGCGGTGATTTAGTCACACATCAAAACAGCCCACGCCCAGGACGTTCTGGCGGCGGATTAATGGATGATGACGGATATTACATTGGAACTTGTTGGGGAACCCAATATAAAAACGGCAGCGGAAAAGGATATTTTACTCCTTTATCTGCCATTCATCGATACTGGAGTCAGCAAAAGGGATATGAATTCTTATTGAATCAGAAGCCGGGCGGCACAGCAGCCCGACTGATTCCTGTCAAAGACCGTAGTGGTCAGCAAGGCACATATACACCAGAATATATCCTGCTTCCGGGTGGACGTTAAGCTACTAACTTGGCCGGTGATGGAGACATCACCGGCCATTTTCCTGCATAGAATTCATCCAGTATTTCTTCGATTCGATCAAATTCCCAATAGGGAATTTCAAGCAAATCATATCCTTTTGACTTGCACCAATCTCTCTTGTTTTGATCTCTTTGAAGTCCTTTTTTGAAATCTTCCAAGGCTTTTTCTTTGTTCATTCCACCAAAATAAACAGGTCGATAATGTTGTTCTCCTTGATATTCTATTATCGCTAAATTTCCATTTCTACGAACAACAAAATCAAAAATCATAATTGATCTATTGTGTGTGATCCTATGTTGTTGTTTTTTGTTTTTGTTTTTATTGTTCAAATATTGAGCAATTCTTTTTTCGCCTTTGGATTCACAACATATTGGACAGCCACTTCCAATGCCTGTTCTGTTTTTACAAACAGCTTCCCATTCATGACCACATTTTCCTTGCCACCAATATTTTTCATGGCTTCCAGCAATCACCATGTCTGGTGTTATATTGCCATTCTTCGTCTTGTGAAACTCGATAGCAATCTCAGGAGAAATTGTCGATAAACAATTCTCTTTACAAACCTTATTGTTTGAACAATAAGGACACCCACATTTTCTCTTACCTGTTCTATCTCCACAAACAGCTTCCCATTCATGACCACATTTTCCTTGCCACCAATATTTTCCATTACTTCCAGCAATCACCATATCTGGTGTGATATTGCCATTCTTCGTCTTGTGAAACTCGGCAGCAACATCAGGGAATAATGTCGATAAACAATTCTCCTTACATACTTTTTTGCCTGCACAATAAGGACACCCATATTTTCCCTTGCCTGTTCTACTTTTACAAACAGCTTCCCATTCATGACCACATTTTCCTTGCCACCAATATTTTTCATGGCTTCCAGCAATCACCATATCTGGTGTGAAATCACCATTTTTAGTCTTGTGAAACTCGGCAGCAACATCAGGGAATGTCGATAAACAATTCTCCTTACATACTTTTTTGCCTGCACAATAAGGACACCCATATTTTCTCTTACCTGTTCTATCTCCACAAACAGTTTCCCATTCATGACCACATTTTCCTTGCCACCAATATTTTTTATTGCTTCCAGCAATTACCATGTCTGGTGTGACATCACCATTTTTAGTATTGTGAAACTCGGCAGCAACATCAGGGAAATCAGATAGTTTTTTCTTTGTCATTTGACAGCATTCTAAGTCAACGAATAAAACGGGCACACCTTCCGATAATCACAACGACGGCACTGGTCATTAACACGACCGTAAACATCATCAGGATGAGTGCCGATGATTTGATTATATGCGTCATGCAATTCCTGCTCGGCAGAAATCAACGACTCCTCGCTGAATTTAGTAGCCAATAGGTCGCCGCCCTCAAGATAATAGAGAGCCGCCCGAATATTCTCGGCCTTTGCTCCAAATTGCTTTTGCACAACCCGTGCGTAACAACGAAGCTGAATATCGTTGCGGATCGTATTTGCATTCTTCCGATAGAATCCCTTCTTTGTCGTCTTGTAATCCAAGATGAAATATTTGTCACCACGAATAATCAAGCGGTCGATAAATCCCGTGATGAAATGTTGATCGGGTGGTTGAAGATCGTAGTGGAATTGCCACTCCAGATGTCCATCAAATCCAATGCGGTCGCTCAATTGCTTGAGATTTCGAACATGTTCTGGTAGCTTCTTTTTGTAGCTCGCTTCCAGAACTGGCGGGCCTTGTCCCTTCTCGACTTCGATGATTCCATGTAAACAGTCATGAGCAATATCTTCAATTGCACGTTGGCCTTGTTCTTGGACGTATACTTCGGCTATCTTGTGAACCAGTTTCCCGTACACGAAATACGGCTGCACCGGACCTTCAATTGGAACCTTGAGGTGGTAACGGAATTTATATTTTGCTTGACATTCATCCCAGCATTGTTTCCTTGAAACGGAAATGTGTTCACAGATCAAATGGTCTTGGCTCATAATTACTCCAATAAATGGTAAGTATATTGTAGGGCATATGAATAAGCCAAACTAGGGGTAAATGCCACGAATCTAATTTCTTTGAGATTGAGTGATCTACAAAATGTGATAAAATGTTCACTTTGCGATTCTCTTGGCTGTTGGAAAAATTGCAATGAGTGTGAATTATGACAAATTCGTGAAATGGGCAATCGCCCGATTTGGGGAGGACAATGTTCTACCCAAAGGTAAAGAAGTACGCATCAACAGTATATTCGACAAAGGTGACGACGATTTTCACCTTTGGTGTTCGCCCACGGGCGGCAAGAAGAAACGTAAGTTTGGTGTATATCACTGCTTTAAGACTGACCAGAAAGGCAGTCTCGTCAAGTTGGTCCAGATTGTCGACAGTTGCGACCGAGAAGATGCACTGACTACTCTCGATGGTCGTACTAGCATTCGAGATTTAGAGAAGCAACTTGAATCATTTTTTGCCGATCCAGTTGAACTGGAACCGGTAATCCCCAAGCCAGACCTACAATTACCACTAGGTTGCGAACTAATTTCAGCCCTTGGCACCAATAATTGGTGGCGAAAGAAGGCAGAAGAATACCTTACAAATAGACAAATCCCAATTGATGGGCTTTACATCTGCACGGAAGACAGATATAAAGCCAGAATCATCATTCCATATTACGACCGCAATAAAAAGCTCGTGTATTGGAATGGTCGTCACATTGGAAAATCTAAATGTAAGTATCTTGGTCCACCCAAAGAGATTGGTGTCGGAAAAGAAGATGTCGTGTTTATGGTGGGTGACTGGCCGAGTTCTGGTGCAACCCTTTATCTTTGTGAAGGTGAATTCAACGCAATCAGCTTGTCTCTTTGCGATCTAAATGCCGCCGCTTGTGGTGGTAAAAACATGAGTGAAAAACAGGCTTTGATGCTCACGGATTACAAAATCGTGTTGTGTTTAGACCGAGATAAAGCTGGTAAACAAGGCACGACAAAAATGACTTCCATGATTTCTTCAGTGGAAACTGTCAAAGGAGATGAAAAACTAAAATTCGTGATCCCGCCTCCAGGATATAATGATTGGAACGAAATGTTGGTCAAATTAGGACCAGCGGTTCTTCACCACTACATTCAACAAAACCAGCGTTCACTTGATTATTCGTGGCCTCATGGAACTCATGCAAGTTATGTCAAGGATTTACTAGGTTAAGACATGAAAGCACTCACAATCAAAAAACTCCAGGAAGCATTTGTGGGTAAGGTATGCACCATACTCACTTCTACCGTTGCCAAAACGAACTTCCAGGACCAGCAATTTTCTGACTTCTTTACGGCAATTATCGAGTCTATAGATGAAGATGGTATTTTTGCCAAACATCATATGACGGGATGTCAGAACTATTACACTTTGCCACATATAGTAGGCATTTTCAAAGAACAAGTGATTCAAGAAGATGATCCTAAATATGAAGAAATCATGCAGGAGGTCAAAAAAGCCCCTGTAGAGCGTCAACAGACGATTGTGCCTGTTGATCCTAATTCCTCCCCTTTTGTAGACCCTGATTCGATGGCTTATTTGGCATTCCAAGCTAAACAAGCTCAAGAAAAAATGTTAAGGAAACAATAATGCGTAACAATATGGATTTGATTCGTGTAACTGAAGCTGCTGCAATTGCTGCTGCTGCCTGGGTTGGTAGCGGCAAAAAATTAGAAGCTGATTTGGCTGCTACCAATGCCATGCGTGAAAGACTTGATCGTATGGATGTTGCTGGAACAGTCCAGATTGGAGAAGGTAAAAAAGATCAAAGTTATGGTTTGTTCAAAGGTGATTTAGTCGGACGTGGATGGCATTCCAGTGAAGATGGAAAAATCATTTTATCGAACAGTAATATAAAAGAAGTAGACATTGCTCTTGATCCCATTGATGGCACTACACCGACAGTAACATCTGGGCCAGAAGCTATGAGCGTCATTGCTATGGCTGACAAAGGGGCCATGTATGACACAGATGAGCATTACATGCTTAAGCTGGCAGTCAGTGGTGATGTGGCCCGTAGAACCAATTTGTATCTTAGCACACCATTGCCTGTATTGTGCAAACAAGTTGCCGAAGCCTTGAATAAGCCTGTAGACAAACTAATGGTTTGTATTCTTAACCGCCCACGTCACGAAGAATACATTGCCCAAATGAGAGAACTAGGCGTCAGAATCAAGTTGATCCAAGACTGCGACATCTCTGGTGCAATCGCTGCTGCCGATGGTGGAAATATTGATATGCAATTCGGTGTAGGTGGCGCACCCGAAGCTGTAGTTACAGCGGCGGCAGTTAAGTGCCTGAGAGGGTTCTTCTTAGCCCAAGTTTGGGACAAAGATGTGGGTCTAAAGGGAGACACCTTCTCCCATGATGACTTGGTGAGAAGTCATTGTTGTTTTGCTGCCACAGGCATTACCGATGGCAGTTTATTGAAGGGAGTTTCTGTGAACTCTCGTGGCCCTACAACTCACAGTGTCATTATGCGATCTGAAAGTGGCACAGTCCGCTGGGTTCAAACCAGACACGGCAATTGATTGCCTCATTCTCTATTTTGAAGTTGTTCTTTGAAATATTTCGTTCTTGCTGAGAATGAAAGTTTTTCAATCTTCTTTTGTTCAATTAAACGCTGTGGTACACCTTTTCGCTCATGAAGTTGCTTCTTATAGAAGTTCTTTGAATCTGTGGCTGTCCATTCAAGATCAAAAGTTGTGACCAACTCATGAACTTCCAATTCACGTTCAAGCGAAGCAATGTCTTCTGGGTCTTTAGCTTTCTTCAGTGCTATTAACAATTCTTTTTTTGCATCTTCATCTGTCAACGCATTAATACGGCCTGTCATTTCTTTTCTTCTTTCCCTGACAGACTTTACTTTTTTCTCTTTTGAAGTCGGAGTTGGATTTGCGATTGCATCAGCGCCATCCATTCCTGCAACTCTAGTTTTTGGATCAGGTTCGTCACTTATTTTGTGCATTGGTTCACTTAATCCAGTGCCTTTATCTTTCACTTCTGGCACTTCATCGCCGATGCTTGTAACTCGATCTCTCAAGGATCGAGTTACAGGTTCAGGTGTCGAACTTGGAGTTGAGGTTGGAGTTGGAGTCGAACTTGGAGTTGAGGTTGGAGTTGGAGTCGAACTTGTAGTTGGATCAGATGTAGGCTCTGTTTTTGGTAAATCACCATTCATAGCTGCGTCATCATCTGATGAGATTGCAGAAAGAGTCATTTTTTTACGAATTTCTGCTGTAGTGTTTTTTGCCTTTTCTATTCTGAGCTTCAAATCCATATAATCATTGATTGGATCACTGTCTAGTTCCCATCGATTTAGACGATGCAAGAAATCAAACCAATGTGAACCAACTTTCTTATTGTTACATCTTTTACTGTCTGGCAACTTGCCTTCTTTTTGATTAGCAAGAATGCTTCTTCTTGGATCGCCAATACGCATAATCCACGGCATTTTGAAGATGCCGTGGTCGTTCAAGCAACCATCAACTTTAGTTTTTGAATCATATGATGCTCCACCGCCATAGATGTCCCATTTGGCCTTCTCGTCAGGATTAAGTTCATCCCAACTCTTGCCATTGGAAGGTGGAGTAAAGAATTTTTTATTTTCAGAACTCTCTGGTGTGTGAGGCATAGAACTAGAAGTCCCATCACTTGGATTATAAGCACCATCAGTTGGACTAGCGGTTGGACTAGATTCAAATCCATTTTTGAGTCGAATGAATTCTACTTCTGCTGCACTTCTAATAGATTGTTTTTTACTTTTGATTCTGTCAATCAAGTTTTGTGCTGTTTTTGCATTCAGGATTCCACTTTTTGCCCATGATTCAATTACTGTAATAAGAATTTCCATGCCCTTATCCATTTTTGTATCTGGCTCATCTTCAATAGATGTAGCAGGCTGTGCTTCAGCAGGCTGTGCTTCAGCAGGCTGTTCAACTGAGCTTGGCATAGAAGGGGCAGCAGTTGGTGGAGAATTATCTCCACCAACAATAGACATGAGCTTCTGCTTGAGTTCTCTGGCTTTAGTGTCGATCACTCCTACTAGACGTAGGTTTTCAGCACCGGCAGGCACATCTTCGTTAAGTTGTACCTCTAGTGACTCGCAGATGTCTCGAAGAGACTTGTAATCAGCCAAAGAAAGATTGAAAGATTCTTGAGTGGCCCCCAGATCGTCACCGAGTTTGTTTTTCCAAAAATATGGGTTTTCTTGGTTGTAACGACCGTGCCACATATTGGACATGGAGTTCTTAAAGCGGTCCCATAGACCTCGACGTTGCGAAAGGGGCGTCATCGGGTTCATGAGGGTTCGCTTTAGATCGGCAACCCAAGCATCAACTACTTGGTTTACTTGTTTTTGAATGCTTGCTGCCTTCTCGTTGTCTTCAGGCTGCACTCCAGCATTAGGTGCGTCTTCAGGCTGCACTCCAGCATTAGGTGTGTCTTCTGTAAGCCTATTGCGATATTCTTTGAATTTCAGCATTGATATTTCTCCTTGCCTTATATATCTCTGCTGAGATTAGTTATGATCGCTAACGTATTCTCCAATCTTTTTCAAGGACATTAGACAAGAATCAAAACGATGATAATCACTGGAAATATAATCCAAAGCGATTTCATCGAATTTATCTGAAATTTCATCATCTACTTCAAAGTAGATTGCCTTACCCTTCTTTCCAACGACCTTATACTTGTGCATGAGAATATATGCAGCAGCACCCAAATCGGTTACAAATCGATGATTTCTTGTCTCAAAATTGTACTCACCGATTTTTTTCAACGACATGATGCAGGCATCAAATCGGTGAAATTCACTTGATAAGTAATCAAGCGTCAATTGGTCAAACTTTTCAGACGTATGGTCATCTGTAAGCAAAAAGTAAATATCCTTACCTCTGCGACCAACAACCTTAATTTCGTGCATTAACAAGTATGCAGCGGCCCCAAGGTCGCTAACACTCTTTTGATTCTTTTTCATTTCTAGCCTTTCTTTCTGTAAATCACGCACCCAAAATTAGGTGCGTGATAGTTTCATCTTTTTAGAACACTTGCTTTAACTGGTTTGCGACCAGTTTTCCTACGGTCTTCTCTGCAATTTTAGCAGAAACTAGACCTCTCAAGCCTCTATATGCGGCCTGAACTTCACTATATGTGATTTTGGTCTTTATATCATTGATATAAAGAATATAATCATTCCACTTCAAACATAGATGAGGAACATTCACACTAATTGCTTTGATAATTCTATCCATGTCAACAATCTTGTTGGAACTAAAAACCCTGTCAACGGCAGCCATACATTTTATGGTGCTATTCAGCAAAGGGTTTCCATAATCCTTTCCTCTCCCGTCAAAAGCATATTGTTCAGAAATCTGTCGCTTCTTTTTGCGGCAGTTCCGGCTAAAACCAGTGCTACTAGCTTCATAATAAGCTGTCCCATCGTATTCCGATTCAATAAGTCCCGAAAGGGTTAGGTCTAACTTAGAGCAATTGTCTGAAACTTCAAGTGGCTTCACATTCTTTTCAGAAGCCATCTTGCGAATATCAAACACGACATTCTCTAAGTTGTTTTCTTTTGCATCTGATTCCAGTCGTATCCAACCGTCAAAACCACTAACCTCAGTTTGGTACATCAGATGGATGTCGGCTGGGATGAAATACTTTTCATCAACCCAAACTGTTTCTTCTTTGTCATTAATGGTCTTGAAGCTGTAATCGGCTTTGTACGATAAGTATTCATGCTTTGTTTCAATCACTGGATACTTTTTACCAATCGTGAATTTCAAATACCTAGATTCGTTCATGTGAAAAGGTTCTGGGGCGTACTCCCGCATCGAGCATTCTTTAGGATTTTCGAAGCTGGTGTTTGTCTTCTCTTCGTGTTCTCTTCGTTCGATACCCGACATTTTTCCGAGCGGCTTGTAAAAGCGATCTTTATCGACTGTTGTAACTTCGTTCATTGTTATCATCCTTTTGTAATTTACTTTGCTGCTTCCGCAGCCAGCAGACAGCCACGAGCAACACTGTATAACGGATCACTTGGCTTAATGATCTCACCGATTTGAATAGGCAAATCAGCCTGCTGAATCGTTTCCTTAAAGATGGTAGCAAAACCATAAGGAGAAGAGGTTCCACCAGCAATTACCACGTCAACCGGGGCGTCGGCACGAACCGATTTGGTAATGTCTGCAAAACCCTTTTTGATACCCTGTACGGTATGTTCTATCATCAGCCTGTATTGAGTATGAATGGCTCGTTCTACCAACGAGGTAGGAGCCTTAGTCAAGTCAATCTTCGTTTTTTCTTTATTGATGAAAGAGATTGACTCGCCCGTGGCCTTAGCAGCCTGACGGTCGATCCAATCTCCACTGTTGACAATCGAAAAAGCGAAAACAGGATTGCCATACATTGCATAGCATAGGTTAACCATGCCAGCACCAAAACTCACGCCAATGCCAGTGAAAGCCTTCTTGCCAAGTTCTGCATAGACCAGGGCCAGGGCTTCGTTGATTGGGTGTGCATCTACTTTACGTCCTGTCTCATCTTTGTATGCCTTGAAGATGGCTTCAAGAATTCTCTGATGATAATCAGCGTCTGTATCTTCATTGATGGCGTTGGCTGGTACACAGTAGTACAGCACTTCGCCGTCTTTTGTAATTCCATCAATCAATGAGTGCATCATGATCGACATAATTTGGAATGCGTCTTTTTCTTTTGGATTAACACATCCATGAATCATAGGCCGCTTCAGTTCAAGCTGACTCATTGTGTAAGTCATATTGCAAGCTGCCTCGCCTAATGCGTAGGCCACCTTATCTCGTTCAATTAGAGGCACTCCTGCTGTCTTCATCATGTTGAAGACAAAACGATTTTCCAACGGGAGTTCCAAGAAAGCATTGACTTCTCTCTTGTATACAAAATCCCCTTTATCATCTCTGTGGCAGCAGACAAGGTTGTAAGTTCCACAATCAAAACCAATTGGCATAATTTACTCCCGTTTTCCAAAATCAATTTTTGGTGAAGACCCAAAGTCAGGAATCATAAACTCACTATCTTTAGGTGATTCCTTTTTGTATTCTACTGTTTGTGCGGAAACCTTGACACCATCTGTGTTTAGGTTTATGGTTAACTCCAGGGCAATTGACACCTGGACTTCTCCATCTTGGGTCAATATTTTAACCGATCCTGGCTTAATTAGTTGCGGCATATCTTATTTACCTTACTTATGCAATTTTTTTTCCATATGGCCATCTTTCAAACATTGTTTTTATTCCTATTTGCAATTCCTCTCGACTTAATTCAGTCAGACAGGGTTTTTGTACTTTGTTGCATTTAGGACAGTCACCGAATTTGAAGCATGGCCCGCAATCCCAATTGCCATTATCACGATGCTTTTGAACCAATACGAAGTCAAAATGCTTACCATAAGCCTTTCCATCTGCAAATGTAAAAATTCCCACAAGCGGCTTTTTGAGTCCTCCAGCCATATGAAAGGTCGCAGTATCGACAGATATGACGTAATCAGCAACTGCTATGTACGCCATCCACTCCTTGAGTGTTGCACTGTACACTCCAGGAATTCCCAGACGAGTAAGATCAGGTATCTCTTTGTTATGTAGTCCAATCAAATTGCAATCTTTTGTGGATTCTACCACAGCTTCCATTTGAAATGGCATCAGGGTTTTAACAGCCATTTTTGAAACTGGTGCAAACAATACGGTTGGTTTGTTCACATCTGGTGCAATAGTTCTCAATTTTTTTCGACAATGCTCAAGGAAGGCTGGATTAAACCTGAATTGCATTTCATGTTGAGTTAATGTGATTCCACAATATTTGGCCCATATATCTGCTCTATGTTCAAGACATAAAGGAGCGTTGAGGTTCTCGTATCTATCTGCAATAGAAACGCATGTGTTGTAGTGATTGATGAAATCGTTGATGTTTACTGTTCTCGAATCAATCACTTCACTAATGCAGGGATGATCCTTGGCAGCATCCATGTATTCTGGCAAACAAGCAAAAATCAAATCGGCTTCTGGACAGGCAGCTTTGAAATCAGCGAATATCATTCGTTGCATTAGCACATCACCCAATCCTCCTTTGTCGTGCCATATTAGTATGCGATTTCTCTTGGCATGAAAATCCCTAAGACTCAGTGGTCTAGGTTTAGAGGCGGCAATTGGCTTATGAAGATGTCCCATGCTTTGATAGAGTATCTCAATAAAAAAACCCCGATAGGACATTCCTACCGGGGTCTGGAATTCAAAGATTCCAATTAGCTATTGCTGACGCTCTTGACCGAGACAAGAACCTGAACTGCTGTGGTGCTTCCACCAGAAACAGTGTTTGCAAACTCCAACTTTGTGACCGAGAGATCACCGTGGTTGAAGACTTGAGTTTCGCCAGCGCCAAGATCGAAGATTGCGTTTGCTGTGCCGTTCAGACGAACCTTGACAGCGGTGCCGCCCTGGTTGGCAATCTGTACGAACACTGCGAAACCGCCTGTGTCGCCAAGGATGTCCACGACGTTTGCCGTGTAAGTCGATCCATTGGTAACGGACAGGTCGTAAACCTTCGGATAGGTGTTTTCGTCAGAAACGTCGCTGTATACAGAGCCATCATCAGTAACGACTTCAATGAAGGCGTCAGCCAATGCACACTGAGGATAAGCAAAACGCTTCCAATAGTTGCAGTCCGTAAACTGTTCGCCGTCTTTCAACTTGCGATATGTGTGATTTGGTCCAGCAACGTAAATTGTACGTTGAATAGAAGGACTCATTTCTGCACCCAATTGGCTGTGGTTGTTAGCCGAAATGGATGTTGCCGTTGCTGGGTTCAGGTCCATATATCCCTGAGCAATGCTGTTCAAAGCTACCTTAAATACGCTCATGTGTTTCTCCTAAGAGTAAAACAGATTTTTGTTGTTTCCCTAACTTCACATTAGCTATGCTGGTAGCTTGAGGATTTGTCCGCTTGGAAAAAGTTTCTTGAATAGATTCTCACCGAATCCCGTTGGAATCAATGTAACAGCCTTTCCAGCAGCAGCAGCCAAATATAATTCTTCATTTTCAACACCTACGACCCATCCTGCATCTTCGGTGGTCCCATTTATTTCTGGTTGGAATCCTTTGCTTTGGATGTGCGACATTGCTAGTTTAATTTGATTGCCAGAAAGAGAATTAACTGGTACTATACCATTGGTCAAAAGAACACATTTTTTGTTTTTTAATGGCTGATCTACTCGAATTGGACCAAATGGAATTTCAGATTCATTCATAAATTCCTCTATTGGATTTGATTGCATGTCACAGAGTAACTCACGAACATAACCAAATAGATGTTTACTTTCCTTTAATTTTTCTCTTGCAATTATTCTCTCTTCGTCTTTGAGTAAATAAGTTGAGTCTTCTCTGCATGCCAAGTGAACCTTGACTCCAGGGAAAGCTGCTTCCATATAGGGCCTGAGCAACTTTAGCTGAACAATGTGTTCTTTGTTATTGCCGAAGTAAGCAATGCAATAGTTGTCTTTGACTTTGGCATATTGAGGTAAGGGTAGTGGCATGAATAAAAACCATAATGAAGCAATTGCTGGAACAAGTGCGTTCCAGGCTTTCGCAAAAGAGTTTGGCCCAGACGATATCTACAATAGAATAATTGTAGAAGAAATTCTGAAGGCTTTGTTAGGCATTAAAGACAAAGAAGATGCTGAGGAGAAGCAAAATGGCAGTAAAAAAGACTGATTTGTACCTTTACCTGGGAAGACGAGATAAAGGTGGTGTCAGAATATTGGCTAAATTTAGCGGACGGCCTCAATTAGCCGTCCGAGTTGGTGGTTTAGCACCACTTCAATTGCCTGTAGGTTGGGATGCGCAACTAAGTCAAATTATTTTTGATTCTCGCATGTTGTGGGAACCGTGGATTGAATCCGCTGATGTGTTTGATGACCTAAGAGCAAGTCTTAAAATCAGAGGGTACTTAAACATTCCAGTAAGCGCACAACCCGAGTTCGTACCAGCAATAGTACAACTACCTACTGTTAATGTGTCACATCTTCCACACAAAACCAGGATGCTCAGAAAGCGTGGTTAGTCTTCTTCTCGTTTTACATACATGCGATGTATCATGAAAGAGCCACTGTCGACTTCAATTAGAACATTATGTCCATTTACTTCTGTGATGGTGCCGCCATTCTTTTTGAAGTCTTTTGCCACTTCTTCAATTTCGCCATCTTCGGTTTCGATGCGAGACAGTAGACGTTTGTATGTAACCTTAGACTCTACTTGTAAACCAATCATGTTTGATTTGGATTTAGCATCTTGCTGATTTCCCATCCACTTCTTAAAATCACTGAAGTTGAATGGTCCGAAGGGATCACCCTTTTCGTCAATCCGTTTGTTCATTGTTTTTAACCCCGAAGAAGGACAATATTTTTTCTTCTTCTATATATGAAGCATTTATGTAGTTTGGTCCACTTGAGCAATCACCTGTTAAGACTTCTTGATATTTTTGACTGCCTAACCAGTATAAATTGCCATCAATTAAACCATGTGCAACTTCGTGTTGTGGATACATCCACAACTCGTTTTTCAATTTAACTGCTCCTGGTCGTTCATCCTTGAACGAATCATCACAACAGAATAACATCAGTCTTTCTGCTCCAAATCGGTAGGCCAAGCCAATGGCCGCACATACTGGATTGCGATAATCGTCCACTTGCCATTGCACTTCTTTCGCACCTAGCGTAGTGTAGCTCTGCTCTCCTACAGGATAGTACCTCATTTTGGTCCCTCTGTAATTGCTCAGAAACTCATGATTAGTTCTAGGTGATGCTATACACTTAGGTAAAACCTTTCCCCGTTTTGGCAAATACTTCATGCACTCATCATACGGGTTGTTAACTACATAATAGTTAATGTTCCTGTTTGCAATTTCCCATTTAGCTAAAGACCCATTCACGCCAATTATGGTTATATTTTTTGGTAATTGACTAAGAATCTTGTGTTTCTCTTTGAAGTCATAACCATCTGAAATAATCACAACATCAGGATGGTGAATTTGTTCTGAGTCAATCCATTGGTTTCTTTGAAATCCATTCTGCACTTCATTTTGCAAAAACAAAAAATGATCTTTGACATCAATTGTGTTGTTGATGTCAATGTATTGAACATTGTTTGCAGTGAAATTTCGGACCCATTTGTTTTGTGGAGTCAACAAATAATGATTGCCATTGGAATGTTTTTTGATTCTCATCGCTTATGTGTTCCGCTCATGTAAATGTCTTATTTTTGCGTACAAGGCACAATAGCGACGCACTGGGCGTTGCCGTTATCACCAGTTAGTCTGCTGATATCCAAGTTGATTTTGACATCAATTGGCGCTCCCTTGTAAACCAATTCAATTTCTGGTTTTTCAGGCATAACCAATCGGATTTCCGATGGTGCGCCAACCAATTCAATAGATGGTGGAATACCAACCACTTGAATTGAAGTAGGAATGCCACTGGCATCGATTTTTATTGTTGGGAATGAATCCGGCACTTCTAACTTTATTGATCGTGGCAAGCTGGCAGTGTCCAATATGATTGACTTGGGTAGATTGTGTGCGACCAATTCAATGGATGAAGGAATGCTATCTGCAACAATCTTGATCTCCGATGGCAAAGGTTTATCGGGACCAATGATTTTAATGTCTGGAATCTTTGGTGCTTCGACTCGAATTATTTGAGGAATATCATGCAATACACGAATATCAGGAATCTCTGGGACTCTTAGGAAAATCTCTGAAGGAATTCCCACATCAGCCATTTGAACTTCAATAGGATCAAGATCACTTGTTAATCCATCATTGAGTGCCATAGTCGCAGCACGAAATGAAGATGGTCCACTACTAGGGCAACTTATTGTGACAGTACACGAACAAGTTGGAGGTGTACCCCAATTGACGTTTACAGTTGGCGCAGGACCAAAATTCACAGGACCAAGTGATGGTGCAGGACCGAAGCTGATTGTTGTAGGAACACTCGCTGGCCCGAAGTTGATTGTCGTAGGAATACTCACTGGACCAAAGTTGATTGTTGTCGGAACACTCGCTGGCCCGAAGTTGATTGTTGTCGGTACACTCACTGGCCCGAAGTTGATTGTTGTCGGTACACTCACTGGTCCGAAGTTGATTGTCGTAGGAACCCTCACTGGTCCGAAGTTAATTGTCGTCGGAACATTTGCTGGTCCGAAGTTAATTGTCGTCGGAACATTCACTGGCCCAAAGTTGATTGTCGTCGGAATGTTCACTGGTCCGAAGTTGATTGTCGTCGGAATGTTCACTGGTCCGAAGTTGATTGTCGTCGGAATACTCACTGGTCCGAAGTTGATTAGTGTAGGTACACTCACTGGTCCGAAGTTGATTGTCGTCGGAATGCTCACTGGTCCGAAATCAATCAGAGTCGGAATGCTCACTGGTCCAAAGTTAATGAGCGTAGGCACACTCACTGGTCCGAAGTTAATCAGAGTTGGAATGCTCACTGGTCCGAAGTTAATCAAAGTCGGAATGCTCACTGGTCCGAAGTTAATCAGAGTCGGAATGCTCACTGGTCCGAAGTTAATCAGAGTCGGAATATTCACTGGTCCAAAGTTAATCAGAGTTGGAATGCTTACTGGACCGAAGTTGATGAGTGTAGGTACACTCACTGGTCCGAAACTAATCAGAGTTGGAATGCTTACTGGTCCAAAGCTAATCAGAGTTGGAATGCTTACTGGCCCAAAGCTAATCAAAGTTGGAACATTCACTGGCCCAAAGCTAATCAAAGTTGGAATATCAACAGGCGTGATTTCAATCAAAGATGGCAAGCTGAATGGCGTTACAATCTCGATGATAGATGGCAAGTTGATTGGCGGTTCAATAACAATAACCGATGGTATATTGAGTGGTCCAATAGGCCCAATGTCCAAACATGGAAACACAATGGGTGGTGGAGTCACAATATTAGACGGTATTGGTGGTGTTGGCGGATTGAAAGGTGGTATATTCGGGATTGTTGGAATTTTAATCTCGAATGTCGTTGGATTGTTCTGAGACGGAGGCTCAGTGGCAACTGTTCTTTCAATTGGCGTTTGTACTATGGTACATTTTGAATTGGAAATTGTAATGATTGGATCAATTGTTGCATTTGGCGCATATCGGTGCGTGCCTCTGGTTGAGGTGGTAGTAAACTCGCCATCTCCAAAGTCCAAACGATAACTGGTGAACACTCCATCAATGACAATGGTATATTGTGAAACAATGCCCGTAGCTGGATCATCACTAATGATATAGAAGTCAAATGACACGTCAGGACAAGTGAAGTCATCAAATATTACAGGAAGCTGTTGTAGATGGCGAATTCGCCAATCTAGTGTTGCTTGTTCACTTGTAAAATTAGCCCCAATGAAATCTTCAATCTTCACAATTGCATCGACAATTTGATTGTGGTGTTCTGCAATTACGAAACCACGAACTTCTGATCCCGCCCGATTTTGCTTTGTGTGAGTTCCACCAATATTTCGAGCGCATCTCTTTAGTTTGTTGATTTTTCCATAGACGTTATAACCAACGTCATCATAGTAAAATAATTCGCCGTCAATATTAGCAAATCCATTGGCTGCCCACAATTCGTCTTTATCAGGAGCAACAGGCTTAATGGCAATTTCTGCTGCCCAAGGCGCATTGTCTTCGGTAGTTATTGTTTCGCTGGTGTTGTATACCAAAAACAGCGTATAATCACTATCGTAGTTTTTCGGATAAATGGGTGTTGGCGGGAAGTAGTTTGCCACGGTGGTCCTTATTCCTTGCGGTAATGCTTCATGTTATTTAGCTTTGATTTTCAAAATGCACACATTTGCCACTGTGAACCCGCTGGACGTGAAGTTACGCCGCTAAATGTGGTGTCTGATTCATTGAATTTAATGAATGACTTTGGGCTGTAATCAAAGCTCAAATATGCAGTGCGATCTCCATCTGAAGCAGCTAGGAATGTTTGATTTGGTTCATCAAAGCCCACAATTTCCGTGTCTTGTAATAATCGGAAGGATGCAGAATTGACTCCTGGGCCACCAGTTGCCCAAATCCCACTTGTTGGGTTATAAGCAGCCACGCTGCCAGAATTACTAAAGAAATACACTCCTTGGCTTAAAGACAACAATTGTCCTTCTACCTTGGCAGAGCCAATCATGTCAGGAAGTTTTCTTATGTCCTGGAATGGTTCGGCTGAATTTCCGCTGGTTTTATAAAAGCTCTTGATTCTGAAGAAATCGCCGACACCTTCATTTCTCATGAAGTATCCGGTTTCTCCATGCCATGTTGAACGATAAACACTCATATGACCTTGATGTGGATCGCCTCCCCCGTCATACGTCACTTCATTATTCTTTAATTCATCAGCCCCGTTTTTGTAATTGGAATTACCTAATGTCGAGGATGACACTGAAAGATCATTTAATAGCATTTTAGATTTTATTTGATTTGTAGGAGATGTGTTAGGCAAGACGGCACTTGTTGTTCCACCCAAAATAAAATAAAGACTGTCTGTAGATGAAAAACTGACCCAGTTCCAGGGCCTAGAAATAGAAGGTCGAGATGTATATGTTCCAACAAATCCATTAAATTCAGACATCAAAATTTCTTCGGTCGTTGGGCTATCGACACTGCTTCTTCCACTGGCCCAATACAATAGTCCAACGCCACCAGCCCCAGATGCCGCTGATCCTCTTTGTGCAAATCCATTATTTCTGCGAAGTTCACGTTTTTGTTGTGTTTCATTTGGTTGACCAGTTAAGAATGAATCATCCACTCCTAATGATAAACTGCTGGTGTTTTTGGTTTTGAATGTTTCACTTATCATTCCAAACTCAGAAGACGAGACAGAATTGCTGTCGTTGTACGTCCACAACCAAAGGTTTACTTTTTCTACAATGTCAAAGCTATCTTGATAACTTGTAATTCTGTAAGCTCCAAATTTAGTGTCCACTCTAAGGTTTAAGTCATAGACACCACCAACACTGAATACTGCTCTTGCACTGAAAGAATTACTGTGTGTTAAGTCATCAGACAAAGACCATGTGTAATCTTGAATGGGATCAATTGGAGTGTTACTTCCATCTACTACTTCTCCACCATAAGTTCGGCCTGTGAAAGAATTGATGCCTGAAGATATTGCCAAGTCGATAATGCTATTCGAAGCGGCACGAATTTTTGGTGGCGTTGTGTAGGGTCCACCAACAGGCGATCCAGGAGTGACAATTTGGCCTGTTCTTTGAATGAAATCAACGACTGCGTAGTCTGGGGCTGGGAATCGAGCAGTTATGATGTCATTAAACGTGACGCTATCTGTTCCAAAGTCATTTGTGACTTTCAATGTGACTGTGTAAATTCCAGGTTTTGTATATGTCTTTTTTAGTGTTCCGCCATCTATGTCTTTTACCAAAACATCAGTTATGTTAGATGGAACTTCAGTGTCTTCACTGATGGTAATGATAGAAGGACCACTGTTGTCTCCGAAATCCCATAAGTGTTCTATTGCATGTGAAGTGCCGTCGCCACCCAGCCGGAAACTCTGATCTTCAAATTCTACGGTAAGTGGTGCTAACCCAATTGTTTTGTCCACTTTGAACCAAGCCTTTGGAGCCAACGCCAATTTTCGAAGATAATTGATTCTTTGTTCCATTGTCCCTTCTAGTGGTCGCAGAGCCACCTCGCCTTTTTTACCAGCAAAGTGTTCAATTGCAATCACGGCATCTTTGAGGGAGTTGTGGTGAACCGACATGACATTTTGTGTCACATCTGTTAAATTCTTTGGTTTTGCCACATCCACGAATCCAGGCAATAGCTCCAATTCATTAAACGTGGTTAATGTTCGAGAACCATAGTAAAAGGAAATGGCTCTATATTCTGGTTCACTACATTGTTCTGTGAGTGTGATAATGCCAGTGGCATTAAACAAACGCATTGTAGATTCGTTACCCAATACAGTGATAGAAGTGTCGCCTGGATTGTAATCTTCAATTAGGCGAACTCTAAGGGAGTCATGAACTTGATATAAGTTCTGATTGGTGTCAACCGTGGTTGGATAAGTAGAGGCTACTGGAATTGTCATTTATATCACCGTAATCTTGTCTTTTAAGAACGCTCTTTGCAATCTTTGAGTTTCAAATAAGATCAACAAAGAAGGTTCATAATCTCCAGGTTTGTCATACGAAAAAGTAGTTGTGTGTATATTTGGATCATATTCTGGAATACTTTGGGTCTGAACATCTTCTCCATTGTGTTTTCCTGGCCCGTCAAAAATCCAATATCTTTGAATAATGTCACCATCCGTTTGATCTACATATGTAAATACAGTTGGTTCAGTGGGGTTGCCACCAGCAGTCATTGCTTCTGCGGTTTCCAATGAATATCCTTGATTTGGTGTTACATAAAAAAATGGCTGCTTTTCTTCTTCAGATACAGTGATATAGTTAGTCTTTGTGATGACACCCTGCGCACCCAGAGACGTGATGATATTCAACTTGACCGTGTATATGCCTTCTTTCTGGAAAGTGTGAGTCGGCGATTTTTCAATTGATGTTGTTCCATCTCCAAAATCCCATAAATATCGAATCAATGGTCCTGTGCTGAAATTTTGAAATCTTACTTTCAAAGGTGGTGCGCCACGAAATGGATATGCACGAAATAATGGCCGAGGAGACAAAAACCTATTCTCCTGAGATTTCAGAATCCCATTAAGCGATAATGGGTCTGGGAGATTCTCAGTACCTAAGTCTCGCTCTATCTGGATAATCGCATCTTTGGTGGCATTGTGATGTTCTGCAAACACTGCATTTGTGACATAACTTGTCACAGGCCAAGGATTTTGGCGTGATCCAGCAAAGCCTCGGATAAGATTGCGAAATACACCATTGGTTTTTGTTTCGTAATATATCATCTCCGCAGCGCCTGCCTTTCCAGGTGGCGGTCCAACCCTCAATATTCCACTATCAGGAAAAAGACTATTATCTTCTACAATGACATATTTTCCAGCATAAGTAAGACTTTGCTTCAATGTTGTTTGACAATTGTTGCTTGCTTGATATAACTGGAATTTTGAGTCTTTAGCTTGTGGGAATAACGACAACGATCCAGTCGTATATCCTGTATCGGTAGATGCAACTCTTGTGACAGCCATTAATTCTCCTTGTTTTTTTCCTCTTGTTTGCTTTCGATTGATTCAATATGCTGCATCGTAGATTTCAACTGATGAACCATATTGGCGTGTCGCAACTCCAGTGTTCCAAGAGCTTGTTTTTTGATAGGCATATCATCTGGCAATGCCACAATGGTTTCCACCAGTTCGGTATCTAGTTGGTTTTGGGTCAACATCTTGAGGTTAAGTTTTTGTGCCAATCTTTCTCCCCAATATTGTTTTTGTGAGTCGAGATCATCAAAATGTTTCAAAGGTTCAATTTTCAAGAGACTTTTGTATGTTTCCAAGAAGAATCGGGATTCCTCCTCCAGCCATTTTTTACGGTCGGCGATTTGTAGTAGATTTGCCTTAGCGGCCTTCTTCTTCCTTTCGATTTGTCGAATTTTGATGTCGCTTTCTCGCTGGGTGAGATTGTCTGCTTGAGAACGTGCAAGATTAATCTTTTCAATGGAAATATCTAGTAATTCCAGCTTGTCTTTTGAGTCTTCTGCTTCAAGCTCGATAGCATCCAATGACTCCCGACGTGACTTCAATTCCCGAAGACACTGCCACATTTTTGACTGTACAGTAGGTTCTTTTCCAACAAGGAAGTATTTAAGTTGGAAATAGCTGTGCCTTTGTGATACTTCATTCTTTAAGACTTCATCCATTTCTTTGAACAAATTGTTGCTGTTTGCGATTGACATGTAGGCTCCTTTTTGTAAAGCTACCATAGTAGAGTTTCCAACTGCGAGGATACAATGAAAATAAACCCGTTGAAAGATGCCCGATGTTATTTGGGCGGGCCTATAGAGAACGACTCCAACCACCACAACTGGAGGACGGAGCCGACGAAGGTTCTAGTTGAGAGATTTGGGGTCAATTTATTTGATCCTTTTGCGGACCCTAAGCAGCAATGGGTTCCGATATTAACGGAAGCTCGTGATAAATGTGACTTTGAGACAATGACCAGGATCGCCAAGGATTTTGTTTCCAAAGACCTAATTATGGTCGAACGGTCGGATTTCTTGGTGTCATATCTCCCTAAAGGAGTGCCAACAACTGGCACTCACCACGAGATCATTTTTAGTAGCAACAACAAAAAACCCACCTTATTGGTTTGCCCACAAGGTAAGGAAAATATTCCGCTATGGTATTATGGGTTTATTCCCCACACCTGCATGTTTGGATCGTGGGAGGATTTGTACGTCTATCTACAAGACGTAGTAGACTGGAAGCACACCGATAATCGGCGCTGGAGGTACAGGTATGGTCTAATTTAACAGATTTTGCTTCCTACAATGGCTCTGAATCTTACGCCTTTATCAATGGCTTTTAAGGCCCACAAAATCTTGATTTCCTCAAACGTGCCTTCGTTGCCCATATCCCCTACTTCTCTCCAGGTGTTTTTGTTGATGAAAAGACCATTTAGGGTGGCATCCACAAAGTAGACTTTTCTATCCACAATTGGGAATAGAATGTCTTTTTCGCTTTCTACAAAATAAGGAAATCGTTCGTCCATTTTCTTATTGACTGTTGCTCCAGCTATGACGAGGAAACTCCAATCCGCTGTAGAATGTCTCATGCCAACATTGATAAGAGAAGAGAAGGTGTTTTTACCCTTATAGGTTGGACAAATCGCCTTCATTTCCTTCAAGTCTTCAGCAGTAGCCGAATCATCTGTAGCACATACCATTGGCAGGTCGGGATAACGGCCCTTGATTGAATTTACAGTGCATTTAAGTAATCCTACGGTATGCTCAGGGCAAAGTATCACAAAACCACACTTGAAGTTTTTGTGGCTATACATTTTCAAATTAATTCTCCTAGTGGATATTAAGTCAATGCTTCATCGAAGTCGATTTGAATAATATCCTCATCGGTAATTGGATTGCTCAGGGTGAACAAGCCATTTGTGGCATCAGCAGTGAAAGAATTCAAGTTCCATGTAGAAACAGGATTGCTTGGATAATATACATCGAAGTTACGGTTTAGTCGAATTCCGTTAACATACACTCTAAGACTATCTTCAATGTACGGTGTAGCAGTTGAAGTAACCTTGAAGAGTTTATAGTCAATCGGCACCAGATCATTCGTTGGCAACATGACTGGCTCCAGGTCATAATAGTGTCGATGAGGAAACTCGATTGAGACTGTCAATACAGCCTTAATTTTGTTTGGTGCTTCGACTTCCCAATGAACACTTTCTGAAGATACAAGTTCTACCACACCTTCTTCAAAAAGCACAATATTCGATATTGTCTCAACCGACATAGTAAAATTTGTAGCTTCATCAGCTATCAAGGCCAGCTTGTCTCGTTCAGAAGCAAGCATCCTGACAAAACTCACAGGGTTCGTTAAGGTGGGAAACCCTAGAGCAACATAGTCAGCTAATTCTGGGCCTGAGACGTTTTTTGTGCCATCTGTATGATCGGCAATATTGTGTGCAGCTTGATCTACAGCATCAGGAATCAAATTGCCATCTTCATCAATGGATTGAGCCAAGCGATTCGCCAATGTTCCCTGTGTTCCTGCGCAATCACGCAGAATGGCCCCTTGGACATCGACTTCAGCGTTGATGATTAAATCTCTGTCTGCCAGAGTCTTCAACGGTAAATTGTCATATTCCCAATGGTACGGCTGATCTGCGTTATATTGCGGTACAGGTAATTGGCTTAAATCTGGCATGGCTCTCCTTGATTATCATATCTATTGCTTAATAGTCCAAAACCCAGCCTTCGGCTTCAACACGTTCTGATTCTTTCTGAAGAGACGCATAGTTCATTGATATGTGTGAGTGCCCTGTGTCAACAATGATTGTATCGTCTTTGATTTTGACTAATTGTGCAACACGACAGTTTTCGGCTTCAATACGTTTAAGTTCTTCTTGAAATTCTTTCATGCTCATGTTGAAACTTATCGTTATGCTACAACAAAGACTAGAATCAAAGACACTTCCATTTACAATGATTTTTTCGTCATTAATTTCGTAAACAAAATGTTTATTGGTAGGTTTAGTTGTTAAAATTGTGTGACCACATGAATCGAGATGCCATACCACATAATTATCAAGAATCTTCTCAATGCTTCGTTCTATATCTGCAATGCCCACACCCATTATTTGTGGGTTTTGTGCCAACACTTGCAGTTTAAGGTCTTCCAGCTTATTTTCTGCTTTTTCTAACCAAAAATTCTTCATTTTTATTCCTGTGTTTATACAAAAGTTAATCGCCAATTCCAAGTAATCTGCATTTGTGCAGTCTTGGTTAAGTCTGGGAATGTCACCATGCTGTATAAGTTTCCGGTGGCCATTTGGAGTGCCATTTCATTAAGAACTGCACCATTGGCTTCAGAGAAAGAAATCACAGATGTGAAAATCACTTGAGAAGGAATGTTAGGATCAACTGAGGCTATAACTGGTTTGCTGGCTTGGGTAATTCCAAACAAACCATTTCGACTGGTTGCCACGAATTTAGTGGAACCATCAGCAGTGCCTCCGTCGCCGAACAACATTCTATTGACGTAAAAGTTGAATCCATCACCGATATCACGAGACAAACAAGAAGCCAGAGCTTCTCGTCCCTTCGTCAACACAGTATTTGGGAATTCAATGATTTTTTGTTCGCCGGACTCATATTCAATTATAGCTTGGACGAACCCGCAGGGTTTCAAGCCGTCAGTAATCTCTATCATATCTCTCCTTGTTCGGTTGTGCCATCGGAATATTCAATGCTAAAGGCTATTCCTTCAGTTTGTTGAACGAATTCGTTAATTTGGTTTCCATCAGGCAGACTTAATCCAGTCACTGTCCCATCTTGATCCACTCGATCAATCACAGAGCGTCCAGCCCGATCCAATGTACGGAAAGTGTGAGAAGGTAAATCGAATTGTTGTCCATCCACGGTTGCACCATTCTTTGTGTATTTGTAAATAGTAACATTGACAGAAGTTCCTCCCAAATTCAACATATTCCACCAATGGGGATCGCCAGACAATGTAAATGTCGTGAATCCAGTTGGGTTATCGCCGTCAATTTGATCTATGAAATAGCTATCTGATCCAACAACAACAATGAAATTTTCTCTAAATTCATTGTTTTCAATCCCTTCATCCACAACAACAAGAGAGTTAGCCCCGTTCTGGATTCCCAGACTAGACTCCAAATTGCCCACCATCTGGAGCTTTAAGCCACGATAGTGCAGGTATCCAACTTGTTGTTTTGCAACCTTCTGATTGACCCGTAAGTTGGTGTTGTTGATGTCGCCCCGGTTGTTTCCCATATTGTCATAATACTTGCCGATGTAATACTGGTCAGTTGTTCCATCTACAAATTCAAGAATTGGGTATTCTTCCAAGTTAATCTTTTGGAATGTATTGTCTAGTCGGATTGCATTGCGAATTGGCAAAACCGAACTACTCAAAGCAGTTACACGACCACGCTTGGTGACATTAAATTCACCAACTGTACTCGTGATAATTGTTGTCAAGTTGTGAATCAAACTATAAGTTACATTGGAAGAATTGTTGCTAGGCAATGTGCCATCGTTGGTTAAAACCAAACTTCCATCTGGCTGCACATCTTTAATCACATATGGCGTGCCACTATAAGCAGGAATCAAAACTTTCCATGCACTAGATGCAGTTCCATTATCTACGTCGAATGTCGATTCAGTCCCCAGCAATCCAAAATCTTGAGTAGAATCTGAAATAACAAAAATGTTGTCCTGGGTGATGTTGCACAGTGTTCCATCCAACACTAAATTGTCGATATCAAAAGTAAAAGCCTGATTGCTTGTCACCATAAAGTTTGGGCTGGCAACCCCCGACACCGATGCCGCATTCCCTTTAGGGTTGTCTACTGTGTAGCTGCCAGAAAGAATAGACGGAGCAAAAACGGTCATCGTGGCACTGCCATCTAGTGCCATTCCAATGCGAGCCAATTGCAAGTCAGGACAGAATAAAACTACTTCGTCGTTGTATGCTGTTCCTGTGGTTGTTGCCACGGCAACTGTTCTGTCTGCCAGTTCATCTCGTAGAATTCCATTGGTTTCTACAAGTCTCATAATTCGATTAAAATATTGTTGTCCTTCACCGGCAATAACAAACTCACTGCCCTGCATGGAAACCAGAGCTTCTACTTCTTCAAGGGGCGATTCAACAAACTCATTGATTCCACCAATAAAGTTGAATGTGTGCAACACAGCATGAAAAGGTGAATATTCAGTAAGCACTTCTCTTGCTTCAAGAATTCTATCATCAGACAAATTCTCAATTTCCAAATCAATGTTATAGTTGCTGCTAATACATGCAGTACATGGATCAACAAAACTACGGTCAATATCACAAGGGTCTTTGGAATTGCGAATGCTGCCGTTGTACTCTTCCATGTTGTAGATGTTTTCACTGTATGGAAACTCAGTTCGCACTTTTCCATATACCAAGAATTCATGGTATGGATGGCGACTTGGAATCACCAAATCAAACATTGAATCGTTTTCTGGAATTACTCTAACATTCCAATTCTTCAATGGATAAATTTGGTTTCTTTCATCTCTTTGATCCATCAAAGGCAATGATCGTATATAGTTCTCTATTGCCTGAGCAGTTGGATTGGGAATCTCGGCATACTTATACAAAACCCTGATTTCGTCACCTTCTATCAGATCAATAGGTTCAATGGACAATCCACTTCCTACCCAGGTCATATAGGTGATGCCATCACTGGTCAAAAATTCAACATAATCTGAACTTAGCGTAATCCAAGTTTCACTGTCCGCAGGACGCAACCACAATTCAAAGTTGTCATAATCGATAGACAATGCAACCTTTTCAAGCTCAAAGGTGTCGCTCGTTCCATCGAATTTAACTACTTCTTGCCATGTGTAAGATGAAGTGACCTCCCACAACTGGGTCAATCCCATCATGGTGATAGCCGCATGTTCCAATGCCTCAGTCAGTCCCTTCTTCGTTCCTTTCATTTTGTATAGCGGAACGGCACGTTTGATTTGACCTCTCCAACGTGTAGGGTCATCTGTCTTCAGTTTCAGATCAAACAAATTAGACAAATATGGTATCAAGGCTTCATGGATTGAATTTGCATCTTGAAGATCGACAATTTTATTGCCCAGGTCTTCTAAAGTGTTGAATCCCAAAGCAACTGCCTTGTTGAACTTATCCAATACGTCAGGTGTGCGGTCATTTTCTGATATAACCATCTTGAACATATCAGGAGTGTATCGATCAAGCAGCGTTTCGTATTTATCTGGATTGGTAAAGTGTGATGGAATGCTAGTTGTGGTTTGTGTGTCACCCTTTAGAGTGAACCTAACATGAGCCGACAAGCTATCGCCAGCAATTAACGGCGTCCAAGTCCAACAGATGAAATAGTCACCTTCACGCATGCCTTGTGGTTGCCATGTGTAGGTATATTGACCAAAGACACCATCAACCAAATCGACAAAGGCGTTGTCCAGATCAGTGGAGAGCCATGCCGGGAAGCGATCATTACCTACGATATGAACTGGAGACGCTTCGTTAAAAAAGAATGGGGAAACCGCTACATTACTTTCTGCAATGGCTCGAAGTCTTTTGGCCTCTACTATGTTTGCATCATTTGGCGTGACACAAGCTGTGGCCTCGGCAATTTCAGCGGCCTTCAGTTTTGTTAAGTCATAGGTTTTGTTTTGATACTGATTTAGGTTTCCGCTGGTGAAATCACGTTCTACATAATAGATGACAAGACGATTGACCTTATAAGGATTGGCCGTAAAACATCCTTGAGCATCCGGTGTATGCAAATTGAATACAATCGTGTCCGAAATAGACGGGTTGTCATTTATTGTCAGTATCGCCACAACCTTCTCCTTACTCGTATGTAAATGTAATGTCCGTCGTGTCAGGTCGAATAATTTCGTAGAACTTAGTAGTCACTCTACTTCCACCATTTTCAGCATCATTTGTAATGAAATTTACTTCGTATCTTTGAATCTCTTTTAGATCAGAAAGAGACTTAATCATGTCTGAATCTCTTAGAGTTTGACCATACTCCCAGTTTTTCAAAGCAAAGAAAGCGTCGAGTCTTCTTTGGATTTTGATTCTCAATTCATCTTCGAATTTCCGATAGAATCTGTCTAAAACAACATCAATTCCTGTGTCTACAACCACCACTTGACCATCACGAATACATACGTGATCTGTGAACATTTTTAAGGAATCTATGTAGTTTCCTAGCTCTACCTTTAATTCATTGCTGGCTTCTTGTAGTTTGTCGTTCCCATTCAACGCTAAAACATACAGGTCAACAATGTTTCCAGAGCAACCATAGTTTCTTAACACTGCTGTAGACTTTCCAATCTGACCTTGATATGCAGTGGCATACTGATCGGTCAGCGTTTTGTAGTCTAGTCCAGTCACTGCTCTATTTTGCACTCTTACCCAGGCTGGCAATTTGGTTCTGATATCTTCAATCGTGTCTCCATCATAGCCAAATTCACCCTTGGTGTAATTTCTCAAACCAATAGGGACACTGAAAGACAGTCCAGGAACATTGATAATTGTTTGTTTTTCAATTGTTCCACTAATAATGTTCCCAATTGAACCACCGCCTTTGCGATAAGTTATTGAAATTTTACTGCCCTGAGAAGGAATCAAACCAGCTCGATTATTTCCAAAGATCACAAACGCTTGATAATTGGAATTGAACTCCAATCTATATTCTCTTCGTGGTTGTGAATCAGTAAAATAATCAACTTGACTCCATAATACTCCATCAACCTGAACTCGAACTGAGTCATAGATTACAGGGAATTCTTCCAATGTAATTGTCTGGGCCACAGTGCCATTCCCGTTTGTTTCTAGCAAACGGGTGATGCCTTCCAATCCTACTATGCTGGCATTTACCACACCGCCAGCAGGAATTAAAATGTCCTGATCGAATATGGGGTTATTATCAGCATCAGCAGGAAACAATTCAATTGATAGTTGTTTGTTGCCAGTGCTAATTTTCAAATCGAAAGGAGCAGGAATATACACGTCTGTCAACACTGGATTATTCAGAGTTGCAGTCCACAATGTCCTAGCAGCAATAGGTGGCTGAGGTGTAAAACCAACAAGTTTTGCTAAACGAAATGCGTTTTCTGCCTCAGTAACAGTGTCAATGAATATTTCATTTGCAATTTGGTCCATCTTAAAAGACAAAGTGTCAGCCAAGAACGCCCAATTTTCTATGAGCATTATGGCAAGAGATGACTCTACAAAGTCTGAGAATTCCTTGTCAAACTTTTGTCTTGTAAATTCAATCAGCCTAGTCTTCATTGACCAAAAATCTTGATTTGTATAGTTCAAATTGAAGATGTTCGGAGTCGTGATGATTTGCGACTGAGTGTATGGTGTAATGTCAAATGGGCAGCTATTGGTTGCCATTATGTTCCCCCTAGTGGTACTTCAAGCAGTAATTCTTGCACTTCTTTAATGTTTTGTGGGTCCACGAAGATAATTCGGATGAACAAAATATGCTCAAGTTCCTGTTTATCGTCAGCCTCATTCAAGGAATTTTTGTCAACCTTTGAGCTAACCTCAATGTTTTTAACGGCAATACGTGGTTCCCACTTCTTAATTGAGTTGATTATCATGTTTTTTGCTTGAAGTCTTAGTGCGACATCATTAGGCTCGAAAATCAACTTGCGTAGCGGAGTACCGAAAGTCGGGTTCATCACCCGTTCGCCTGGATTGGTCAATAAAAGAACCAACATATCGGATTTAATTTGATTGATCCCATCTTGAGAATAAAGGAAACCCCTTGCATTCTTTTGAATCGGATAAGGAACACCGAGGAATAGTCTCATTTATTCTCCATTAGAGCATTTCATGAATGGGGCCAGTTGGAAAATTGACAATTGTTGTGACTTTTTAGATGTACTGGCAAACACACGGTCGCTAATTTTAACACACCCAGTGCAGAAGTCGTAAACAACAACTGCTCCGAAGCACGGGTCTTCTCCATCACCACACTTTTCAGCGCAATCTTGACCAGCGAGCAGCAATATGACTTCCTTGGCATAAAACAGATGGAGTTTGTCGGTGACGTTGATGTATACATCTTTGGTATATACAAGGTTGGTTCTAGTTACTATTTCCATCAAATCTGACGGATTCTTTTCTTCATCACCCACAATAGTAATGTGGTTGTCATAGGTTGACACAATATAATTTCCACCTACCCTCAAGAACACAAGACCAGGACCAGATGGTGCTTCTTGATACCTATGAATATGTGGACCACGTTCTTTATTGTCTTTCTGAGGGCAGAATATTTGAATGTATTGCTGCTCTGTGTTTTCCTGGTTATGGTCATCATTATAAGACATTTCAAGACCATATCCTGTGCGAATTCTAACGAAGGCTTTCTTGGCCTTTGGAATCGGCACACCGCCTTCCATACGACATGGAGCGCATTGTTCATTCGTTTCATCTACCATATCAATGGTATGATTACTTGTACTTCTTAGGTGAATTCCACGTTCAGAACCGGCAATGTTTGGTGGACAGCCAGGGCAATCTTTCTGGGACTCTGTGTGATCGTTTAATTCGATTTTGTTGCCAGTAGCAGTCAAAATCTTGATATAGTTGTCTTTGCCACGCAATTTAGCCCCATCGTCACCTGGAGGGCTTTCCACGTCACTCATCTCAATAAGATGCCCAGTAGCAGACTTCAAATACATTCTGCCTACATAATGGTCATTGCAACCGAAATCAAATTCTCTGTCCCAAGTTGGCTCTCCTGATGGCTCCTCAACAGAATCATCCATAACGAAAGTGTGTCCACTAATTGACATAATTTGAATGCCAGTCTGAGGCAAATCACAAGTGTTGTTTTGTGGAGTTGGCGGTCCCTTGTATGGACGACACTCTTGACGATGTTTGAAGAATGGATTTGCACCAACTTGAGAGTTTAGGTATTTTGTATTTGGCGCACCAGTAGAAGGGTGTCCACCAATAATCTTACTGTTGCTCTTTTTACCCTCACAAGGAACTTCTTCTTTCTTTTTTCCTGACTTCGGCGTTATATCTGTTGTATTAGCTTCTTCTTCGGCGTCTCTCACAGTTCTTACTGTGATTTCGCCTTCAATTTCAGTGGTCAATCCTTGAATCCCAAATCCACCACTTAGCCTGTCTTCTTGTGAGCTATTATCTGCATCTTCTACGCAACTTGTTTCTCCATCTGGTACTCCACACTGTGGATGTGACCATTGTCCAGCATAATGCAAATGGTCATCTTTGAGCATAATCCAGTTTCCACAACTGGACATGATTTCAAATCTTTTCCATTTCCTATTACACTTTGGATCGCCATCAACCATTTTGATGGAATGCTTCTCTGGCGTCTTAAATCCAAAAATGTTTGGATAGGTAATTAGTTTTTGTGCTTCAGGGTTGTCGGCAAAGTCAACAAGAGATGATAAATCGAAACCATTGTAATTTTCTGTGTTCCACGGCGGAAACACTTGAGACCCATCGTTAGGACCAACCAAATATCCGTTTCGCTTGCCTTCCCAAATCTTGTAGTATTCTTCAATGTTGTAGCCCCAATTGTGCTGTCCATCGGGACCACGGTTTCTGTGCCATGTAGTTCCGATGTAGTATGGGGATGCACGGTTGCCATTCTCGAACATGATGCAAACAGTCGACCCAGCAGGAGGAACCCACGTTGCGCCACAGTCATCAAAACCACCCAAGTTAGAAACTGGACTTGCCCACGGTAGTTTTTTAACCGTCATTTTTTGATCGTGAAACAAAGGAGAAAAGAAACGAACTCGGTTCTGTTTCCAAATGTCAATCGTTTCTATACACAAGGCTGTATACATGCCGAATTGCGTTTCGGCCTGTTCTACGACGTTGGCATTGGCAACAAGCTCTTGTCTTGCAACCGACTTCATGTTATAGGCTACGCCGCCGATTTGGTTCTCAAGAGAAGCAATGCGACGTTCGAGTAATTCTACATAATCTTGTTTTGCTAATGACATTTAACTTTCCTTATTCGTTGGCATCAGTAGCTTCTGAAGCACCGAGATCACCATCACCGAAACTTTCTGTTCCACAGTTGCCGCCACCCAAAACATCATTTGCATCAATGTCTTTGTTGGGCTGCACTAAGAATAGTTGTAGTGTTGTTACATAACTACCGCCAGTAATTTGGTGGTTGACACCTTGTATGCTCCATTTTTTGTTGCTCATAATTGGATGGCAATTAGGACTTGTGATCCAAACACACTGATCGTTAATGTGGAAAGGATTGATTACAATTATGGCTACTGTTCTTTTAATCAATTCAATAGGATCAGAGTAAGCTGGATTTCCATGAATTTTCAATTGTGCGCTAAATCCAGGCAATACTTCTACATTTCGGTTTGCTTCTAATTGGGCAGCATTACCTTCAGATGCACCAGTTGACAAAGAATCTGGGTGTCTCCACATCCATTCATGTTGCTGAACCGTAGGACTACTTTGGGTTCCAGCATTCTGTACATCAACAGTTGGTTCTACATAGGCATCATTTGCGCCACTGGCATTGCCTCCTGTTGTGGCACCGCCACCAGGAATTGTTCCAAGGGGTTGCCATGTTAAAGTGGGATTGAATTCCAACACTGGTGAACAGTTGCCACCATTCACGATGTAAGTTCCTATTGTTTGGTCACAGCATTCTTTTTCTGTTTTGTCTTCTTGAAAAACAATTGAATTTTTATCTGGATCATAGCAAATTAAAATGCCACGCTCATTTTCTGTAGACACAGCACTCAACCATGTGCGAGCCGCAGCTAAAGAATTTTGCTGATTGATAGGCCACGCCCCTTTGGGTCCATCATTCCCACCATCAGATTCTTTGAATTTGAGTTCTCCACCATCTTTGCTGCGAAACTCAACATTGCTAAACTTAGGATGATTTTCTGTAAAAAGCTCTCTCAATGCGTCTTTAAGAGTAATTTTTTGTGCTTCGTCGCCTTCAGTATCGTCGTGTCTAAGGTCTGGAATTGTTCCTGATGCCGGAGCTTCAATGCTGAATTTAAGTTTGCTTTTTCCGCCTTCATAAGTTTGTTCTACCTTTGTAATCATTCCGTGCAATGTTTTTCCAGTTAGTGTTTTTGCCGTTTGACGATAAACAGTTCCATCGCACTCTTTGATGATCCATCCAAAATCAAAAGATGATCTCATAGTTTCTGAGGAAGCAAGAGTCGCTGTTTTGTTAATGGCTCTGATAATTCTGCGAGACATTACGCCGCCCTGGTCAATGATTTCAAATTTGGCACCATAGCCTGTTGATCCAGGCATCATTCCATATTCAAAAGAACTAATAGTTGCATGATTATCTGGTGGCGATGAAGCATTTCCTACTGTGATTATTTTTCCACCTAAATTCAATTCAACAAATGGAGAAAAAACTGCTCCAGACGCCGCTTCAATGGGAGTCCCGCAACCATATGTGTCTATACAGTCTACTGTACATGCCATAATTATCCACCAAATACGGCGTCAGGAATTCTGATGTTAATTCCAGCCTTGAAATCAAATATGTCTTTGATTTCATTGGCTTCCATAATCTTCCACCAAAAATCAACCGTTCCATAAGCTGTTTGTGAAACTAAATCAGGCCGATATTCCGTACCAGCCGTAACAACATAATACTTATCTTTTCGGCTAAGTTTAGTTTGAGTTTTCTTGTAAATTGTGAAAGTTAGAAGTTTGTTTTCTGTGTAGTAAACTACAGGCAAATCAGCATATCGACTTGTGACTGTAACAAATCTTTTAGGGTCAATTCTTGTTGTTTCAATGTAGTTTGCCATATACTTCCTTTAATTGGGATTTCCTACTCCATCAATCATAATTTGTTCAGCCCCAGGTAAATCAGCTTGGTTATAAACAACTTCAAATTGCATATCCACGTCTAGTTTGTAAGGAATGTACCCTTCTATGTCCCAAGGCACACTTGTGTCAAACTTAACAGAGTAACTTTTCATCACAGTGCATAATTCAGGCGCACCACGATCTGACAATAAATCTCCACATCGTAAATGACAAATTGGAGGTGGAGCATAGGGTGCGCCGCCCGTAGTTTGAGTCATAGGATAAGTGCAAGCCTCAATAACTCTAAGCCAATCAACAATCTGTTTTTGATCGCCTTCTTTGCATACGACAAAATGAGCCGTCCAAGAAATTGTTCTGTTTTCTGAATTTTGGTAGCTCTTAAAAGGCATAGAACGACCAATTGCACTTTCGTCTGGGTAACTCGCACTCTTAGAGTCCGATATATCCGGCAAGATGCTCATGGTGATCTTTGTCTCTAATTCAGGAATGTCAATGTAACATTCTTGAAGTGGAGTTAATACGCCAGATGGCAGTGTTGCTTTCATTGATTATCCTTTAGGGCTTCCTACATTTTGAATCGATTTTGCAGCAGTTTGAGTTACTAAACCAACAGGGTTCTTGAAGAAATTAGCTGGTTTGTGAACAACATCTCTAGTTGCTGTATCACCTGGAACACCACCGCTACTTGTAATAGGAGTGCTTTTAGGCTTCAAAGTATTCAAAACTTGTTCGAATAATGTTATCAATTTATCCAATTTAGCATTATGGTCCCCAGCCTCAGATGCAATGGTCCCCAATTCAGGAGATGTGATTTCCGTCTTGGTTGGTGACGTACCTGCACGTTCCCCAGCAATTGCCGAGTGCATGTCTGGCATTGCTGGAGACGTTTGTGCAATTGGTCGAACGCTTGCTGGGGACTCTGCGGCTCCTGCCATAGAAATTGGTTCAACGCTCATTGGTCCCTGGGCAATCATGCCGCTGGCAGATGTTGGCTGATTGACCAAACGGGACAAAGCGGCCAGAGCATCCGCTTCAGATGTTGCCATCTGAGGAGTGCCAATCGAAGGCATCATTCCCTGGTTTGCGATTTGTTGCGCACTTGCTGCATTAGCCAACTTGTAGCCAATAGGTTGGTTGCCTTGTGCCTCTCTTGCCTGACGCTCAATGGATTTGGCCATAGCCTGTTCGGTCATCAATCCTTGACCATGAGCTTCGCCACGAAGACTGCCAACTGAGCCACGAATTTTTAGAGGATCATTCTTTGATTGAACTTGCTTAGTTTCATCTCGCTGCATCTGAATCATTTCATTTTGGTTTTTGAACGTCAATCTATCTCGTACAAACAAACCGTCACCAGTCATTGCCTCATTGACCATTTGCGACAAAACAGTTGCCATTGATTGTTGAGCAATTGCCTGATCTCTCAACAATTGCGTCTCAATGGCTTTGTTGCTTGGGTTTTCAAATGTTGAACCCGATGAAGAACCAACATTTGCAGGGCCTGTCATTCCACCCAACATTGAATTCAAAATGTCATTCAAAAATGAGGAACTACTGTCAAACTTTCCAGCGCCTTCGGCTGATAGAGTTTCAACATCTTTAGCTGGAATTACCATTTCATTCTTGTGCAGTACACCAACACCAGTTTGCTCGACTTGTCTGGTGCCTTCTTCAAACCAATTAAATGGATTCAGGTTGCTCAACATTGCACTTCCTGTTTCTCCAATTCCACCTAATGTTTTGCCAAGAGACATTTCTTTGATGCCACCAAGAGTTCTTCCGATTCCACTAATAGTGGATGATCCTTCTTTTTGGACTCGCTGTTTGTTTTCTACCTCTGTTGCACTAAACGCTTGAGTGCCAGCTTTCACTGTGCTTGCGCCTGGAATTGAATTTAAGATATAATCCATTACTTTGTCCATAGTGCCAGTAAATGTATCCAACAACCAATCTCCAAAACCACTCATTGCTTTGGTTGTACTATCCAACAACCAATCTCCAAAACCACTCATTGCTTTGGTTGTACTATCAAACAGCCATGATCCGAAATCACCAATTGCTGAGAAAGGTGAAGTTATTGCATTCCATACCTTTTTACCAAATCCCGAGAAGTAACTTAGAATATCTTTGAATGGCCAAATGATTGCATCGATAATTCCCATGATTGCTTCACCTGCCAACTTACCAGCACCAGTGAAGTCTCCTGAAAACATTTTGGCAATTGCTCTCAGTGTTTTTCCAATTCCACTTAACAGTTTAGCAACAATCATCAAAGGTGAAATTATCACCTTCAAAATAGTAGCTGAAATTTTGGCAAAAAACAACATAACGGCAGTGACCTTTCCAATAACATTTGACATGATGTCAAATGCAGGTTCAACTTTACTTATTGCTCCCTCAATGGCTTCTGCTTCTCCTCCACCAAACAAGGAGCCAATTGCATTAAATACGCCACTAAAAACTTTGCCTATTTCTGTGAAGATTTCAGAGAATCCTTGTCCTATTTCTTTGAAAGCATCGCAGAAAGTATAGAACAATTCAGCAAGTGGAGACAAAACAGTAGAAAGCGAACTGTACATTAGATTTCCAATCACACTAATTGCGCTGCCAATCCAACCAAACAGTTTGCTGTAGTAACTTGCAATCCATCCAAACACCGTGGTGAAGACCCCATAAATCGCATTAAAAATGCTTTTCCCAACACTACCGAATATGCCAAGGATTTCCTTGAATGGCCACAACAACGCATCTACCACGCCCATCATTGCAGACTTCACTAATTCTCCTGCTCCACTAAAGTCGCCTCTAAACACTTTCATTAATGCTTGAACTATTTTTCCAATTCCACTCAACAGTTTAGCAACAACCATCAAAGGTTGAATGACAACCTTCAAAAGTATTCCGGCTGTTTTACCAAGTAGTTTCCCAAAGCCCTTTAGCACATCCATGAAGCTCATGCCTTCGCTCGTGCCACTACCAAACAAACTGAATATAGGACTGAATATACTATAAATCGCCGAGCCTACCATGCTTACTACATCCCATATGCCCATGAAGACATCGCCTACTCCATGACCGACTTCCATGATGCCGTCCCACAAAGCATTAAATACTTCAGCAACAGGCTGCAAAACATACAAGAAGCCTTCAATGATTTTTAGTGCTGCTTTGAGAATGAATCCAACTACGGCACCTACTGCTCGGAATATCCATCCAATTGCCGTGCCGATAAACTTAATCACTCCAGAAACGATTCCCACAATTCCACCCATTTCTCGAAACGCCTTGGTTAATCCTCCAGCTTCCTTGGAAGTCCCTAAGAACATTCCAGAAACAGTAGAGAATATATCAGAGAGAGCCTCTACAACTGGATTGATGATGTTCATCACTCCATTCCACAGGCCCTTCATGATTTCCCAAATTCCTAAAGCAACTCCTTTGATTACACCCCAAACCAATTCGAGTGCGACAACCAGTGGAGCAAGAGCGATAGTAAGAATTGGGAGCTTAGCGTTAAATCTGGCAATTGAATCAGTAATCTTGTCCATTGGAAGAATCCAACCAGCAAGACCTAAAGTCAATCCATTCAAAACACCTGTCAATAAACCTGCTGTTTTTGCAGCGTATTCCTCGTTCATCGTTACTTCTTCTTGCTTCTTGCCAAAGATTTCACCAGCCCTAGCTCCAGCGTCTAATGCCCCGGTCAATCCGTCAATTGCAGCGAAACCGGCCATTATAGCCAATCCAAGCGGATTCATTCCAGCAACAACTTTCAACAAGCTATTGCTGGCTTGACCACCAGCTTTGGTTATTGCGGACAAGCTGGTAGTGATGCCTCTCATTCCACCTGCGAGAAGTTTTCCAGCTTCAATTCCTCGAATTGCATCTTTTGAAATCTTTATGGATCGAATGCTCTTGCTAACAACTTGGAATCCATTGCCAATTCCAGTGCTAATACTTCTCATGCCAGCAGCAGTGAAGTTCTTAGCAACATCAAATCCTTGCTTGATTTTAGAGCCAATATCAGTTACAGTTTTGATGGTGCCAGTACGGAAATCTGTTATCATTTTTCCAAAGGCTTGTATTGGACTTGCCTCAATTTGTTTTGCAATAATTTCACCATTTGCCGTCATGCTTTTTGACCAAGAATTACTGGTTGATTCTACTGAATCTCCAACTGATTTAAGTCCATCGGAAAATGAATCGAAGAAACTTTTCCCCTTAGCTTTCACATTCTCAAATCCCTTTTCAAGTGCTTCAGTTGGTAATTTTTTTGGAGATTTAATGCCATTTTCAATTGCTGCGGCTCCATCACCAATCGTCTCTGCTGCTCCCTTGCCAATTGATGTTGCTGCTTCTGCTTTTGTCATGTGAATTAAATCACCAAGCAACCTTTTGGTTGAATCATATCCAGAGAAAATGTTCAATCCCATGTAAGAAACGCCAGCAAGAATACTTGCCAACACACCAGCAATTGCAATTAGTTGACCCAAAATGCTATTGAATATTCCTGAGAACATTCCTTGTGAAAATACACGCATTTTGTCATTAATTTGCTCCAATTGCTTTTCCATATTTGTCATTGGATCAAGCTGTTGTTTTGCCATACTGGCCAGTTCTTGCTCGCCCTTGCTGAGCCGTCCTATTACCAATGCTAGTGAATCTTTGTCTTGTAGCGCAGCATCAATTTCACTGGCATCAATCTTAACTTCAGACATTCCAGCTTTTTTACGACCAGTGTTTATTTCTTTAAGAGCAGATTCAATCGATTGTTTTGCAGCATCTCCAGCACTGCTCCAGGATTGCCCCATTGCCATCATATCTTGTTCAAATTCAACCTTGTTTTTGGTTTCAAATTTCGAAAGAGCCTTTGTCATACCTTCCAGGCCCTCGCCCGTACCCTTTGTTGCTTCACTCAAAGCACTCAATATAGACAAGCTCTTTCCAGCTTTCATTGCTCTTTCTTTTTCTTGAAGTGCCGCTCTTTCTTCGATGTTCAAATTCATCAAACTCTGTTTGTTTATTGCTGCTAATCGCTCTGCCATGCCCTTGCCAGATTCTTGCATTGTTTCAACAACAGAACGCATGTCTCCCAATTCAATGCCATATGTCTGACTTAGTTGAATGTTTAGGTCTCTTTTTGCTTTATCTGATAAATTGTCGACAGCTTCCAGACTTTCAACTCCAAACCTTTTGAGAATGTTGTCAAATCCCTTGGCCATGTCTTTAATGCCGTCTTTGCTGTGCGTGATAGTTCCATCTAACAAATCTTGCGTTCTTCCTACGGAGTTTGCAGCTTGTAACAACATTGCTCTAGTTTTGTCACTTGTTTTGAAAAGTAAATCATTAACACTTGTCATTGCACTTAATAAAGGTTGAATTTCATTCTCAATGCCTAGTTTTTTAGCATTGACAGAAATTTCCAAAACATTCTCTACAGAAGAAGCTGTTAAACTTGCAGCTTTTCTTAGATTTGCAGTGAATTGTTCACTATTCTTAACTGCATCCGCTAACGAGTCGCCAGTCATTCCAGTATGTCTAGCAACATCTCTCATACCTCGACCCATTTGGGCGATCTGATCGTTGTTCATACGACCAGCCTTTGCCATATGCAAGAATGTTTCATTCAGAGTTCCGGCTTCAACTCCGATTTGTCTTTCTGTGTTAAGTTGAGCTTTCGATATAGCTAAAGCCTTTTTGGTGTCCTTGATGCCTATTTTCAAGGCTTTCAAATAAAACTTTTGAGTATGGCTGCGATCCATGCCAGTTTCTACACTAGATGCTCCAATCTGTTCATATATTTTTTGCAACCCAATACTTTCTTTTTTGACTTCTGCTATTTCATAGGCGGTTGCACGAACTTCTTGAGTGAACTTACGTTCCTCATCAGAAACACCTTTGATGATTGAATCGAAGCCATTGAACCCCAAGAAGTTTTCTTGTATTTTGTTAGACAAAGTGTAAACTTTGTTTACGATTGTTTGCATGAACCATAGCCGTCTTAGTTCGGCATCTGTTGGCGCAAAAGAATTATCTTCTTTTTTTGAATTGGATGGACTATCACCAGGAACAGGTATTCCAGGAGTTTTTGGCGGATTAACCACAGCGGCGATTCTTTGATCGCCCATTTGTCCCGCTTTATTGACAGCCGATTTTCTTTTTGCATCTATGGTCAATGACGCAAAGATTTGACCTAATATTTTTTCACAATACGGATCGTGAACCCAACCAGACCCCTTTGTGCCGATTGTTTTGTGAAACTCTCTAGCAAAGCGATCACTGGATTTGGCAATTGACTTTTCTTCTTTGGTTGCAAATCTTTGTTTAGCCTTTTTACTTTGGATTGCAACCAACAAGTTTTTGATTGCAGCTTCAACATGAATGTCATGAGTGGAACCTTTACTGGTTAAGGCTCTGTACATACCCTCAGTCGCTTTGGCTACAGTCAAATCTTCTTTGCTAGGCTTTTCTCTTTTTTCTGGATTTGGTTCTTTATTAGCTCTTTTTTCGGCTCTCTGAGAAAGAAGATTACTCAAGTTATCAACAACTGAAGATAATAGCCTCTTTTGTTCTTTTACATCTGTGGTGAAGTCTTTCGTGTATTTTTCAAACAACTTTCTGATTTCGATCAAGTTTTCACCTTGTTCGTCATCTTTTTTGCCAGATTCAACGGGACGTGCTGCTCCCACCTTGGATTTCATCAATGTCCCGATTAAGGATTTGATTTCATCAAGCGACAGATTGTTAGCGTCTACTTTTCTTCCGAGATTGTCTATAGCTGTTGCCATTGATACCTACATTTCTATTACACTTCTTTAATAGAGAAGATTGTTGTTCAAGTTATTTAGTCAGCAGGGGAACTTATAAATTCGGCGTTTGTGGATTCTGTCCGAAAGGCAGTTCACCCGTCGGAGCGGCTTGTGGATTGACCATGCGTCGAATTTGCTCTCGCACAGATTTGCGTATGGCTTCTATCTCGTTGGGGTCGAATGACCGAGATATGGCAAGAGCGTTTACAATGAATTCGCAGTTGAGCTTTTTCAAAGACTCAATGCCGTTCCTTTTGTATTGTCGGAAGGCTGAAACTATGTATTCGTTTCCCTTGATATATTGATAGGTGAATTGTGGGCTGTCACAAATCGATTGGCCGGGACCAGGGAATAGTAGCTTCTTAATCGTCGGAAAAGTCAAGTAGTGCAAGTTGATGCCTCGAATGTACTTGCCCCAAACATCTGTCACCAGCACCAAAGGAACCGCATCGTGACCGGGCTTGTGGAACAAATAGCTGAAAGTTACGAGACTTCCCCGCCCAACTGTGGGATTCACCGTGGAAGGAGCCGATAAACCATTTGGAAGCACTGCATCTTGAAAAGGGATTGCCATTTGGATATTTAGGCTTTACAACAGAGGATTTCTGTGGTACTCTCCATATTGGAGACCAACATCATGAAATTCCTATGCAGGCGATGCGGCAAAAAACACACTGAATCGCCTACCACCAATCGATTTTGGCGTTGCACATGCTCGTGTGGAAACAAATTTAGATTGTTTTCAGCAGACTTTCGTGTATTTGATTTCATGAGAGATGTGATGCTGGATAATTTTTTCTTCCCGTATCCACAAAGTCCTTGTCCTCAATGTGCAGCTAGAGTCAATGTAGGTACGAACTCAGACCTACTTTCAGATGGTTCAATTCGTGTTCCAGAAATTTGTCCTTTCTGCCAAACGCCACTTCGGGCATTGCAAAAAATGGACGAAGCTGCTGAAGCTGGAATCAAACCAGAACTTGATATTCAAAGAGAATACAGACTCTGGATGGAGGAAGGAGATCGATTGTCCAAGGAATTTGATGATGCTCAAGTTGCCAAAAAAGTTGCCAAGAAAGCCGCTAAAATTGAGGCTGCTAAAATTGAGGCTGCTAAAGTTGCAAAGGAAATTGAGGCTGCTAAAGTTTCCTTGGCAACTGAAAAAAGAATACATGACTTAGTGGTTTCAATAATGAGTAAGGCTTCACCCCTAGAGAGGATCGATTTTTTCAAAAGGACTTCGGAGAATCCTGAAATGGTGATTAGAGATGAAATTTTGAAATACTCAAAAGAAATTCACTTCAGTCGAGAAGAGTGGCTCGCCTTTGAGATATACGGCTGGACTCAAGAGGAAGACTGGCCAAAAGAATTCAAAAGCCCCGGATAAATCCGGGGCCTTTGTTTACTTTCTAAGGATCACAAACAGAGCGTGAAGTACGCCTGGAATGAATCCAAGTAACGTCAACAGGCAGTTGATGATAAAGCTGGCTCCTAGTCCATCCTTAATGGCTACGCCCAAAGGCGGCAAAAAGAAAGCCAAAATGATAGCAATTATGCTCATTTCATCAATTTTCAAGTCTTTATTTTCGTTCATTGAAACCTCCATGTGGTAAAAAGACACATTATGTATGTAAATCAAGCACGGTTTAAGACTGAACTTGCATAATCGCTACCGCCAGTCTTGATGACTAAACCACTACCGTCTGCACCGCCATCCAGCATTTCTTGCTCTGCTTTACTGCTCTTGGTGAAAAACTTCTTCAGTTCCTCGACCACACTTTCAATGACCTTTTGGCCCGCCTCTTCTTCTTCCATGTTTTCAGACATGAAATCGTTGAACATATCTTCAATGTCCAACATATAAGCCTTACCAAATGGGTGAGTTTTCTCTTCTTTCTGAATACGATAAGCAATCATCTCACCAATTTCGTAAACACGAATTCCATCGAAACTCAATTTTTCGTTCGGAGCCTTCACAAAGACATAAGGCTGTTCTTCGTCCTCCAGATGAGCATAGACTTGCATCCCGCCTTTACGCAAAAGACGTTCAATCAACTTGAGATGCTTTTTGCCCTCACGCTGCTTACGATCAACAAACTCAAGAAATTGAATAGACATTTTACTCTCTCTTAAAATCTAATGGTTTTTCCGATTGATTCAATCTGCGAATCATCATTTGCTGCCACGGTAGTAATTTTTTTGATTTTACTGTAATCCTTGATGGCAATTTCCTTTAAGCCTTCAGGCAATTGAGCAACAAATATAGTTGGAGTCAACATCTCTTTGTCTTTTTTCCAGACATCATTAAACGCTTTTTGTCTTTCTTCTCCAGGTGGCAGAGAATTTGCGTACTTGGAAAGTCTAATCTGATCTTTCTGGGTATCACTCATTAAATTGATATCATACCAAGCTCCCCTGAATTCAACTTTGCCTACTTCTGGATATACATAAAAAAATGCAGAAAGGGTTTTTCCCCTCCATACTTTCTTGCATATACAACTGCCCCTTTTATTGCTTCTTGCAACTCTGTCGGTGACATTGCTAGGTATCCATACAATCCTTGTCCAAATGGACGAATCCCGCCCGGCTCTCCAGAACCAGCAAAACTCTTATTAGGAATGTCCCAGCCACTTCCACCATGAACCATAACCCATTGTGGATTGCTCAATTCTTCTGAAAAAAGCCAACTTGCAAAGTCCATTTAACATTGCCTCAACAGAATCTCCGGGGCGTTTGGAACACACCTTTGAAGAACTCTCAGGTCACTAGGATTGCCAGTGTATGGCGTTTCCTTCAGAACAATTCCTGGGAAAGAAGTTGATGCTTCACGGACGATGTTGAATTGGGCTGTTAGAAACAACATTCCATCAATGCGTTCCATGAAGTCATGTTCTTCTTTAGCGGGTTTGCCTTGTTCATCAACGCCTCCAGCTTGTTTGACATACTTGATTTTGATGTCCACATAAGGGATGATCGCTCCCTGATCGTCAATCATGGCTTCACTATTGTCACTTTGAATTGTACGAACAACTAATTTGCCGTCTGTGTAGGCACCCTTCAAACTGCCAGCCAAATCCCATCCAAGAGTGTAAATTGTTCCGTCTTGTCCAACAACATTGATAAGGAAACCACGCTTTTTGAATGTTTCGGCAATGCTTTCCAATACCACTCGACGGCGAAGAACATCTTTTTCTTCTGGACTGCCTTCTTCCAATCGACGTTGTTCAGGTTCGGTTAAATATCGTTCTGGATCATCTTCTCGAAGACTCCATTTGCCAATATCAACCTTCCCCCATTTGTCGTTATACCGGGTAGACAAACGAATCGAATAATCTTTTTCGTTATAAACTACATCTTCATTGTTGCCGCCAGTTCCAACTTGTACGCCACCAATAATGCCAGTAATGAACTTGCGATGAAGATCACCCTTCATGCCTAGCAATCCCTTCAATTTAATGAATACGTTATTGAGTTCAGGCATGGCTCCTAATGTGTTGATAATGTGGTTGACCAAAGACACAGATGGATTGTTCTGATCGAGATCGTCTTTTACCAATTTTCTGATTTCCTTAGACGCCTTATCAATATTGGCATTTTGCCTCAAAAAACAAACTTGAAGATTGTCTTCTACAAACTTACGAGGATAAGCATCTAGGTCTAAATCTCGAACCTGATGAATCATATCGATTAATTTGTTGACATCGCCTTTGACTGTTTCTTTGAAGAATGAGTCTTTCCATTGCTCGAAATCTTGCTCATCCATTTGCTCAGGCATATCCGGGGCAGCAGGATCATGAGTAATGTCTGGCATTGAATTTTGTTGCTGTTGTGGCTCTGGATCGCTTTCAGGTGGTGCTGGACTAGCAACATTAGGATCATTGGGCGCACCTGCACCTGGAGCAGCACCTAGATTGCCGCCTCCAGCCATTGGAGGTCCACCCCCCACATCCCCCGCATCCTCGATTAGCCATTCTTCTAGTGCATGATTTGACATTGTTTAATCCTTTTTCTTCTTTGCGTGATTGATAGCTCGGATCAGTTCCTTACGGCTGAAATCCGTTGAATCTCCTCCGCCAATATTGAAATTGTTTTGCTGCATAGCATTTAAGTGAGGACCGGAATATGCGTATGTATTCTTCAACTTCAACCTTGTCATTAAATCTGCCGCTTTTAGCATTTTGTCTTGAAGATCAGTTTTGATCTTCACAAAGTTGACTAAGGCTTCCTTGCTTGAAGTTGTTGCATCTCCATCATTTGTTATCATATCGGCAATATTGTCAATGTATTCACTGACTTGTTTCCGGTCTTCTCGGATATTGTTCATGATTTCATCTAAAACTCCTAGATACTGAGAATCAGTAATCAAGGCTGAGGCGTCAGAAACCTGTTGAGTAGGCAGGGTGACATTCATTTGTGGCAAATCAAGATCATCTTCAGAAAAGTCATCGTTTGATTCGCACAAAGAATTACCAGAACAAACTTCTGGTAATTCTTCCAAAGTGACCACCTGTTCTTGTTTTTCTTCGACTTTAGGTTTATTCGTCATAACGTAAATATATAGGACATAAAATGGAGAAATAGAAAATATGTCGCCAACTAAGAACTCCGGGAATGATTCTAGTTTGCCAGAACAACTATTTGGACGTATCGATGAGCGTGTCAAATTTCTTCTCGAACAAAAAAAAGAAATTGACATTCAAATTGAAAAGACCTCTAATTTATTGCATAGCTTCTTGAATCGATTGGTTGCTTTGGAGTCCAAAGATTTCAAAGCAGTTCAAGAGGAATTACATTTAATCAAAGCAGAGCTAGTAGAATTAAGAAGTAAAGTTCAAAATCTTGAAATCAAAGCAGAAAGTGCCCAAATAAGCATCGGACGTAACGAGTACAGATGGACTCAAATATTCGATGCCATCTGGAAAGTTTCCCTAATGTGCATTGCAGGCTATATTCTTTACAAATTGGGATTACAATCGCCACCCGGCAGTTGATCGACAATTTTTCATGATTTCAAACTATGGTTATTAAGCAAAAGCACAATAATTCAACTCCACAAGAGTAAATAAACCAGTTGTCCAATTATCAGTCAAGAAGGATATATGAAAAAGTTCTTTGCAAATTACTTTCAGTTAAGAGAAGAAACCGGAGCTAAGCCGAGTGAAGGCGATGGTGAAAAGGTTGGCAGCAATGGTGATGGCAATTTGCCAGGAGCCGGAAACATTACTTCACGCATTAAATTGCAGAAGAAAGAAGGCTCTAGGGAATTCACCCCCTTTACCATCAACAAAACCACACACCCTAATCTTAGGGTGCTTATCAAGGCTTTTGCTGACTCCCAGAACGTCGGAGTGGGTTATACTACCATTGATAAGTCCAAGGGTGAAGTTGAGCCGAATCTAAAAAAGAAGGTTCTGTACCTTACAGGTGGTGCCGTTCGTGACCACTTAAAGGGCAAGACCCCTCGCAATTACGATCTGGTCACAGACGCTACACCAAGTGAAATGCGTATGATTCTTACACAACCAGATACACAATTTACTGAAACCAAACCCCGTGAAGGCGATTATGCCAGCGACGAACGCTACGCTAAATTGCCAGCCCCAGGTACTAAGAATAAGATTTTTTACGCATCCCGTTGGGACAAACAAGGTAAAGAATTAGAAGTTACCTCTGAAATTAACGGAGAGCAATTTTCCATAGCCACTCTTTCTAAGTCTTCTAAAAGTCGACGTGTTCAACCTGACAAGGGTCAATCCGCCGCTTCTGTGGAAGAAGATTCGGCAAATCGTGACTTTACAATTAACTCACTATACATTCCGCTGACTACTGCGGACGGTGACAATAGCGAATTGATCGATCCTCACGGTGGCGCTCATCACTTGAAAAATGGTGAAGTTAAAGCTGTAGGTGACGACCTTGAATCTCGCATTGCTGAAGACCCATCTACTGCTCTGCGATATATGAAGATGGTAACACGTTACGGTAAGTCTGATAAGATTCCTGAAAAGGATCAGCAGTCCATCTCCCGGCACAAGGATTTAGCTGGCGTTGATAAAGATACCGTTCGCAAGGAATTTCTTAGCGGACTGGAGCATCCAGATAGCGATCCTCGTAAATATATGAAGATGTTCCAAAATACCGGTTTGCTTAATAGTGTTTTTCCAGGCGTTGATTTCGACCCAGAACAAATGCCAGAAGACTTCCGAGGCGACCGTTGGTTGGCCCCAGCATGGGTTCTTCGCAACAATGACCCAGAAGATATCAAAACCATGCTGTCTAACGGTGGATGGTCAAAGCAAGAGTCTGGTGATATTGCTTACTTGGTTAAACTCTATCAGTGGGGAGCCAAAAATAAGTTCGACCCTAAAGATTTCTATGACATGAAATCTGCTCATACTGGTTTGACCAGCAGCAAAGTCCGTGAATGGATGCAGATGGCCAAAGCCAATGGTCCAGAAGTTGACAACTTTTTGAGACAAGATGACAAAGACCTAGCACCATATTCTCAAGGTGCCGACGGCAAAAGGACCGTAAACCCACAATACACCAAGTTTTTGGGACGAGCGCCTCAAGGCAGCGAGTTCGATTCCGTAAGACGAAATCTTTCAACTCAGCGATGGAAAGACAGTTTGAATAAGCTAAAGAGTGGCAATGGCAATCCAGCAGCACAACCACCCGGAGGAGAGGAAGACAATGAAAATGAATAAGTTCGGTGAATGGCTTAAAATTCGTGAATCATTGCATAGTAGTTGGACAAATCCAAGCACTGTCAGTCAAACCAATTATGGTGGCAGAGCAGATATGTCACAAATCAAACATTGGCTAATCAACATGAAGAAGTCCAATCCTACATTCGATCCAGTTCAGGGAATGCCAAATATCGTGGCAAATTCCAACACTTATGGATTGCCCCCACAAATTCCGGGGGCAGAAAGACCCCTGAGTATGAAATTACTGGCAATTATGCAGTCCTGGGGTTTCAATAAGCCAGAAGAATTCTACAATTGGTGGCAAAGCGGTGGTAGAGATGCTATGCAGCAGATGGCTTTACAGACTTGAGTATCAATGGTAGAATGTGACGCATGAACCAAGCAAAAACCCTTGAAAAATGGCTCCCAAAGCCCCGCAACCGTCAAAGTCGGCTGGTAATCTACGACTTTGATGGAACCATATTCAAATCTCCCGACCGAGAAGCTGGGGAACTTACCTACCTAGAAATGACCGGAAAGGTTTTGCCATTCTCTGGCTGGTGGGGGCGACTGGAATCTCTATCACCACCTATTGTCCCTGAAAAACCAGGAGAAGAGTGGCTGATCGCTGATACCATCACCGCATATCGAGAAGATGTCAAGGACAAAGAAACCGAACTTGTTCTCATGACGGGTCGTCCATTCAAGAATCGCAAACGAGTTATTGCGATTTGTGAACATTTCAATCTGAATTTTCACGCCCACTATTTCAGGGGTCAACCCGGCCAAAAAGGACGGGATACTCTGGAAATCAAGTCAAACTTTATCACCGAAGACCTTATCCACCCAGGACTTAAGGTGCTTGAGATTTGGGAAGACAGGCCAGAACACACCAGCGCATTTTTCACGTTTGCGAAACAGTGGAGGACTAAATTCAGTCATTTGGAAAAAATCATCATTCACGATGTTCTTCGAGGCACTTCAAATGAAGTTTGAGTTTAGAGTTCCGGCCAATATATACCCATGAGCGAACCACCCGGTTTACTCATGGGTTTTTTATTTGATATTGGAGGGCGAAAATGGATTATCGAGCCTACAAAAAGTTGGTATCTGTATTGAAACAAAAATGCCCTGCGGCTTTTCCTGTGAGTGTTCGCCGGGTAAAAATGATTGGATTGGACGGTGATTGTGGTCTTGGCAAAAAACAGTTTTTCATTCGAATCAATCGTAATATTTCTGAATCTTCAGCTATCGATACATTGTTGCATGAATGGGCGCATGCCATTGCTTGGAATCATTTACACGATTCTTTAGATTGGCCAGAGTTTGAAAAGAGATGTCACGATGCTTCTTGGGGAGTTGCCTACAGCGAAGTCTATCGTGTTTATGAACAATTTTATCTGCCGATAATGCACCAAGCTCGTATGTCGTGCAATAAAATCGATTAGAATTAACTCTATCATGGCATGGACTACTTAGTAAGCGCAGAAAACATTCCGTGTCAACAATGGCAACTTGAACTTCTCATTGAGAGCTTCAAATATAACAATTGTGAAAAAGACTTGCTTCTTTGTTTGGCTGAGTCTGATGTTGATCTACCAACATATCCTTTTTTTTGTCGCAATATCTTAGCACATCAAAGAATTCAATGCCATGAAAATATAGGCAAAGTCCGAGGTTATAAGGGACTCAACGCTCTCTATGATCTTTCACGGGCTGTTCAAAACAAATGGATCACTCAACCTTTTGTTTACATACCAACAGATGTGGTTTTGAAAAACAAACTCAACATCAAACTTCAATCTGAGTTTTCAGAAGTTATATTCCTCCCTTCTCCATTCTTTACTCTCGAATCAGCAGAAGAGGCCGTGGGTCCATTTTGGGAAGTAACAAACAAAACCAAAGCTGATTACGAAGCAGCATGGATTCCACTTGGTCCTATCATGGTATTCAACAAGATACCAGAAGCTCTTTTTGATCGAGCTATTGTATTGGCAGAAAAATTGGCCCTACAACAACTGCTAAGAAAACAACCCATATGGAAACACACAGACACGCTTGCCTGGGCCATGAATCTATCTGATTATGTCGGCCAATTGTTGTTAAGGGGAGATTACACTTTGACAATGACCATGCTGGATAGCAGTAATTCACCATTCATTCACTATGAACATGGATTGCCGCCCGTCTTCAATAAGACAATGTTCCAATATGCAGCACCAGACTTCGTGTCATTCGGTGATCCATTTGAAATATTGGCCGAGAACTCTCCTACCGAAAGCTCTCATTTTATTTCTGAATTAGCAAAGAGAAGTTTAGCTGCTCGGCAATCCTAGCTCTCGCCAACCGTGAAATGACGGTCGCCCCTGATCCAATAAGTGATGCCCCATTACTCTTGGCTGATGGCTAAGCGGCACTGCTGGTTTTTCTTTGATGGAAGGATGCTTTTTTAACCATTTGTCCAATAAGCTATCGTTGGCATGATAATTTGGGTTGCGAAAGAAATGTCCCTCATCGTGATCTTCCAGTCGTGGATTCCAATGAGAATACATACCCCAAACATATTGAGCAGATTGGCCATGTTCTTCAAACATGTTGGCGAATAATTCCTTGAGGTTTTTGCCTCTTCCCAATTTTTTCTCCCATCGCTTTGGGAAACAGACAATCAGCAAACTGTCTTTTTCTGATGTCAATTTTGCAATTGACTTTCCAATGTCATATTCATCTGCCGACGTAGATCGCATAAAGCTGGCTTTCATCAGATGCCCATTCATGAAATGTTTGGCGAGCTTGTGATCTGTAGGCAGAACAAAGAAATGATGCCCTCGTTCCAGACGTGAAAGTTCGGCGTGGCCAACATCCCGATTTACCGGGGCTAGTTCACTTTCAATCAAAAACTGTCTGAATCCTTGCAACTCATCGCACATGTTGTATATAGGACATTTCAATCCGATTCAATTCGACTTTACAACTGCCCCTTTCCGTGGTAGATTGCCTCCTGTTGATCGACGGTAAAACTCCGTAGATATCGGCCACCGGCTTGCCGAGATCGATACAGGACTCTGAGCTAGTTACTCGGATGAAAAAGGGACGCTCCAATCAACTCTTTCCAGATGTAACAACACAATCGAAGGCGAAATCATGTGGAGGTTCTTGTTCCTCGCAGCAGTCGTGGCAATCATTTCGGGTTGTGAACCCGTTACCGTAAAGAGCATTTCGTCCATCACTGATATTCAGGGCAGATGGAAAATCGTCGAGGTCACAGACCCGAACGGTAATGGCTTTGAACCAGATGGCAATATGGAAATGGTCATCGAGGGCGACAAGGCCATTTCTGACGGGCAAACACTTCGACTTGAACTTGCTGCTGATAATTCCTACATGCGGTTGTTCGCAACCATCAATGGAATTGAAGCCAAAGTCGGTGAAGTGGTGGTCGAAATTTCGATTGAATCAAAACCCGAGCAAATGGTCTGGATGGATAGGGTCAACACCAAACAAGTATCTCTATTCCAGAAATCTGAAACTGCAACCAAAAAGGACTAAACCAATGGCTAAAACAAAACCCGTGGCAAGTGGTGTTGATCTTGCCGGATTGTCTACTGCGCAACTCGAAGCACTGGTCATCGAGGCTAAAGCAAAGGCAATTGAACAAAAAGAAAAAGACAACAAGGAAACTGTCAAAGCCCTCAAAGAATCCGGGGAACTAGGCTCCTACAAGAAGGAATTCATAGCTCTCGGAAAAGAAGGCAAGAAGTTGTCTCGGAAAGCAACCTTTGATTTGGTGCTTCCGATTAGATTTACTATTCATTCCGAAGGACCATACCTGAGAGAAGAAGAAATTCATTCTGGAATCTTCTCATTAGGTGGTTATCATAATTTGGGTGATAACGATGTGACTGAATCCGATCTCTTCAGTCACAGCTTCGAAGCAAAGTTGATGAGAAATCACGAACTCTATAGCAAACTGACCAGCGATCAGGTTTCTGCAATAAATAGTGCAATCGCTGATTATGCCGAAAATGCCTGTGAAGAGATTTTCAACATAATTCCCGAAGAGATCATGGATCATTACGACAATTATGCCAAGAAGGTCACAACCTTCATCAAGAAAATGGAAGCAGTTGGTCTTACCCCGGAAGATTTGGTGTGAAGTGTCAGCCTTTCAAGTGTTTCCAGAAAATGCCGATTTGTCTCCATTCAAACGGGTGAAGTTTGGAATCGACCCAACCTTCCCTCGTTTGCACTTGGGGCATCTTGTGCCACTACGTCTAGCTAAAAAGATGATGCTAGACGGGCATCACCTCACAATAGTATTGGGAACCTTCACGGCCCAACTCGGAGACCCTTCTGGTCGTGATTCAACCCGGCCAATTTTGGCCGAAGCTGAAGTTGAAGCAAATGCCAAATCTATTTTGTCGCAAATCTTTAATATTCTTGGTGAAGAAAACATCGCACTTTACGAAAACATCCCAGGAAAATGGACTCTATGCAAAAACGGGTGGTTACATAATCAAATGACACTTCCCACCTTTATGAAACAGGTGGCAAAGTTCACGTTGTCGCACATGACCAGTCGTAATGCTTTTCAGGATCGAATTGACAACAAACAGTCTATTGGCATGCATGAACTCTTGGTTCCTATTTGTCAAGGTTGGGATAGTGTTGCCCTTAAATCTGAAATTGAAATCGGCGGTCAGGACCAGTTATTCAACTTTCAGATTGCCCGGCAGTTACAAGAAGCCAACGGACAAAAACCTCAATCTTGCATTATGATGCCAATCATCAATGGCACAGATGGCAGGAAGATGAGCAAGAGTCTGGGCAACTGCATCTTCTTCGATGACGACCCGAATGATGTATTCGGGAAAGTCATGTGCATCTCTGATGCCGTCATGGAGGAATGGTTTCCTTTGTTTGTAGATTTTACAGTGGAAGATGATGTCCATCCAATGGACAAGAAAAAGATTCTTGCTGTCGAAATCGTGAAACAACTCCACACATCAGATGTTGCTGAGGCGGCTCAGGAAAACTTCTACAAAACTGTGCAGAACAAAGAACTGCCAACGGATATTTCCACACTACCGGCTTCTTCACTATTGAATGCTGTAGTCGCTTGCTGCAACATCTCGAAAACTGCTGCCCGGCAACGTCTTAGAGAGGGAGCCGTTAAAGTGGATGGCGTCAAAACCTTCGATGAACAATTCGTCTTGAGTGCTGGACAGACTGTTCAATGTGGTCGTCGTGATTTTGCCAGGATCGTCTAATGAATCTTAAAGACCCACTACCGGCAATCGCTTGTGTTTTTCTTTTGATGTCCACTGTCTTTTGGACGTGGGATTCTGACCCTGCAACAAATGTCGTTGCAATCACCGATGGCGACACCATTACAATACTACAACCAGATAAAACTCAGTTGAAGGTTCGCTTGGCCGAGATCGATTGTCCTGAAAAGAAACAGCCATTTGGAACTAAGGCCAAAGAAATACTCGGCGATAAAATATTCGGCAAATACGTGGTTCTAAAATGGACAAAAAAAGACCGCTATGGCAGAGCCATTGGCAAGGTCTATTTGAATGGCAGGCACATCAACAAGGAAATGGTCAAAGAAGGCTGGGCTTGGCATTATACGGATTATTCTCGTTCGCCGGAAATGGCTGATGCACAAGAATACGCCAAAAGCCATAAACTGGGCCTATGGGCCGATAAACATCCCATTCCGCCCTGGGATTTCAGGAAAAAGTAGCTCTGCTTTTACAACATGTCTTTTTCATGGTAGGATAGTCTCGTGAAACGAAAAATCAAACCTCGTTCCATCGACGAACCCTGGAGTGTCTCCATGTGGGAGCCACCAGAACTTATCAACAAACAAGTTCGGATCAAGCGAGATGTTGATGAACATGGCAATGAAGTCCGACAATTCAACTTCATGAAGGTTCATTCCATGAAAATCAACAATCGTTCCTGCCTTATTTGTGATTTAGGGCACAAAGATGGTGAAAAGTGATTTTCCAATGTCCATTGACGTTGAGTATTCTGTTCAGTACAGAAACTCTGTTGGGAAATGGATTGCTTCTGGTAACAAGGTAAACACCAGAACTTCAAAAGCAACCAAAAGAAGTTTCTTGGGTTTGTTTTCTTTCAACACCTATGAAACTTCTGAACATGATGATTTTGGAGCAAGAACTCAAATTGAAACTATCGCAAAAAAAATCAAGAAAGATAACAAAACAGACACGAGAATTATTTGCGAATTTTGGGATTCTGCTGGCTGGGGCGAAGGTTCAACTAACATTGTTTGGCAAAATGGGAAGTGGCTAGATTGAACGAAAAAACCCCAAACATCGAATGGTCATCTCTCAACCGGATCGAGGAACTTGAGGCATTAGTCGCTTCACTGAAAACTCAGCTTCGTGCTGCCAACGCAACAATCGAGCAATATCAAATCCAAGCCAGACGTAGCTATCAGGACAATTACGATTACTTGTCGTATGAGGAGAATGACCGTGAATAATGAAGAAAACTGCATCGTCTGTCTGACTGCTCAAATGGGAACTTGGAATCCATTGTGTGTTGTCAAAGGCTCCATCGTCAAACAATGTGGAATTTGTGGAGTTGACGTTGTTTTGTCCATCTCAGGTCAGGAGTTGCTTGCGAAAAATCCTGGAACTAATTTGGCTTGCCTGCCTTGTATTCAGAAAAAAATTGAGGCAAATCCAGAACATTTCGATGTTGATTTAGTTCCCGGTGCAGTCGAAGAAGGACTGGCTCACATTGATGATTTGAAGGTGAATGAATGATCTACACTGCCTTAGTGTTGGACGAGGATTCACACAATAGACTTGTGGAACACTTTCATTCAGCCGCACCACTAAATTGGCAACGGATTTGTCATCACATGACTATCAATCTCGGTTCTTCCGAGGATGGTCCTGCGGCTGATCTTGTAGGTCAGCAATTTGAAATCGTGGCGAAAACCTTCGCCGAAGACAATCGTGTGGTTGCTGTGGGCGTGGAATCTAGCGTTCCCAGCAAAAACAAGATTAAACACATCACCGTGGCCGTCAATGTGAACGGCGGGGGTAAACCGAAGCACAGTAATGAGTTGACTAATTGGACGCCGTTGGTCCAACCAATTGTGCTTCATGGCATTGTTCAAGTCGTCCAATAGAAGAAGAAGAGGGAAAAATGCTTTTTGAAATGTTTGTGGTGGGGACGTTTTGGTTTTGGGCACTCATGTTGGCCGAATTCATCGTTCTGATTTACCTGTTGGAACACGAACGGTACGTGGCAGCACCGTTTACAATGTTGATCGTAGCGGCCATTATCTTTTTTGGCGGTTCTGGTCTGGGAGATGGAATCCGGTGGGTTTACCACAATCCAGTCTACACTGTAGCTGGCATTATTGGGTATTTCCTAATTGGAACAGTCTATGTCATTTCGCCGTATTTCGGCAAATGGTGGTGGTTTGTTCGAGATGTTCGAGATAACAACCGGGAAGCTAAACAAAAATGGCTTAGCAATTGGAAGTCAGAAGTTGCATTAGCTGAAGGAGTTCTTCGAGACTTAGACAAACACAACATTGACCCTCAAACCAGAATTCCCTTTGTTGCAAAGGAAACCAATGTTTTTTACATAAAGGCGGAAAAAACTTTGGCGGCATGGAAAAACTCTAATGGAGTCATGACCGAAGAATTGCTTCCACTCTGGAAAGAATATCAGAGTACAGTGTCTTTCAGAGATTGGTTCGGTAGGCAAGTCAGCATTGAAAAGCCGACTCCAGATAAGTTCAAGGCTCGTATCACGGCTTGGATTGCCTACTGGCCACCTTCTTTGTTCTGGACTCTGCTCAACGATCCCCTTCGCCGAATTGGTCGTATGATTTACGAAGGTGTTGCCGATGTTCTCAAGAAGAGTTCTGACTCAGCGTGGAAGGACGAAGATAAACTGGGTTGAATATGGACGACAAACGATTCTATCGAAAGCTGAAGCAAGAAGTTAAAAAAACGGGCAACCGTAAACTTCGACGCTTCTTAAAAGACTTCTCCGCTGACCCTGGTGATTTTGATTACGGGTCAGCGGAGTCTTCTGCTTTGAATGGCAAAGATGGAAAAAGAAAACGGCCCGATCTGAGTAATCCAGAGCAAAAGCAATGAACGAAATAGTGCCCGTAATTTTTTGGTCATCCATCGCCATCTTGGGTGTTTTATGTGCTGCGTGCTTCATACATGCCGTTTTATGGCAAGAACAGCAATTCAAGGAAGCCGAGGAAGCCAAATTCTTGGAACAACAAGCCAAGAAAGCCGAATTAGCCAAACTTTTTAATGAACCTGAGATCAAAGAAACGGGGAAGAAGCCCAATCATCGATCCATCAATGATGATTGGACACCACCTTGGTGATTACAATGACCATCAAAACAACAATCATGATTTTGGCTATTTTTCTATTGTTGTTCGCTCCTATGGCTCTCATCATATTTGATGTGCGGGCGTCTGAATCCCACGGCAGTGAGCTTCTACTGATCTTATCCTTCGCTTCATTGACCGCATCCATTCATCTTGATTTAAGCCAGGAATTTGAACAATCCAGGAAAGTTTCATTTCCTCGTGTTTCACTTGAGCCTAAGATAAAAGAACTAGAAAAGCCCAATCATCGATCCATTCACGATGATTGGACACCACCTTGGTGAGACAACCATGAACAGCGAATCATTTGTGCAGCAAGGGTCGAACTTGATTTTTTGGTCAATCATCGTCATCCTGTTAACCATACCTTTGATTCTCATGGCAAAGGAGATTTTCGATGGAGTCGAGAAAGTCGAGTTTCCCAATGAGTCACCAAAGAAACCGGAGTCCGAGAAGAAACCCAATCATCGATCCATTCACGATGATTGGCTAACACCTTGGTGAATCTGCTCCACTTGTCATGATTGACAACCAACGAGACAACCAGTACAAGTACCTCACCTTCAACCATCCAGAACCAGGAGATAAATTCGTGAACAAGAAAGCTGCATCCAAGAGAACTGTCTCCAAGAGAACCGTGATTGAAACTCCAACCACTCGTAATGAACTTTCGGGTTTTGGAGACAACGTGGTGAAGTTAACTGATTCGGAAACAGCAGAAGTCTTAGTCTTCATCGGCAAACAAGAAGGGGAAGACAAAGTGTATTTCCCTAAACCCATTAGCTTAGAGCAATTGCACACAATTTTCGATCTGTTGTCGAAGAAAAAGTTCAACAAGTATTTGTTCAGTGAACAATTCGACAAGGCTCAAGAATTCGCTGACCGCAAGTTCGTGTGAGGTCTGGCAATATTCTGAAAAACAAAAACACGACAAGGCTTAAATACCTTGTCGTGTTTTTCATTTTGTTTTCGGAGTAATATGACAGCAATCAATTATTGGACGAATCGTAAAGGCAAGAGGACTGCTACTCGTGTTATTAATGGAATGTTGTTGAAATTCATCGGACACAAACTGAATCCCGTGGAAAAACTTTTTGCAGCTATGCGAAAAGTTGTTGTGAAATACTTTAGAGCCAATCCCGATCAAATTAAGTATTTTTCAAATGGCAATAGTCCATTTGACTATGATTTTGAAGTGGAAGAACAAGGTGGATATGTGACCAGTGTCGATTTTCAGGCTTGATACTCTTGTTAAGGGATACCCCTATTAAATCACGGGTGTACCATCGGGGTATACATAATAAATATTTTTGCCCCATTACACACATTCGGACCAAGAATGATATCGCAACAGAGTGATACGTCAAAATATACAGAACCACGGTTCAACGGATATGTGGGAATGCCCGCCGCTTTATACCTGGACGAATTCGGTAGACATCTGCGAGCCATGTTCAATACTGAAGTCTATCTTGTCGGCTCAGCATTAACAACAAAAGATTGGCACGATCTTGATGTCAGAGTCATCTTGTCAGAGTCATCTTGTCAGATGAATCATTTTCAGAAATGGGATTTGGCAAGCCAGAAAATAGGTTCCACAATAAAAAATGGATTTCCCTGTGTCTGGCTTATTCCTCTCTAGGAAAACAAATGATTGGACACATGATTGATTTTCAAATTACACAACAATCATATGACGACATCCATTGCAAAGGTGAAAGATTGCCAATTGGATTACTCGTTACATAACCCCTTATTCGCCCTCTATCGCCTCAGTGAAACCCCCTCCACTCGTTGAACCCGTTCAAATGGTCTTCAATCTGGCGAACCTTCATCGAAGTCTAATTATCCCATATAAACAGAAACTATCACAGAAATGGAATCGGAACAGCCCCTACGATCTCTCATTTGCCCTCTAATCGCTCTCAACATCTAAACTCGATGAACAAGACCATTCATCCCAAATAGTCCTCCAGAGCTTCTTGGAGGGCTTCCTGGAGGCTTCCTCGATCTGCACCCTTTCCATAGGTTTCTGCTCATACTCAACTTCCCATGCTTTCTGACCAAGATTGTTCTTGGCATCCATCTCCCACTGTGGATCACAATGTTCTGGACGCTCCTTATAGTTGCAGCGATAAATGCTAAATGAATTCAGTTTTAAGGCTGCATCCTCCATTGTTTGCCAGAACCAATCATCATCATAATTGACTGTACTCAATACAATGACACTTCCTCCTGTACTCAAACAAGGCCAGATGGCTTTCCAATGTTTGTTCATATCATTAATGAAACTAGCTTCATCTATAATCAACAAACTGCCCGACTTGCCATACATCGCTCCCGGTGTATGAAATTGCATCGAACTATCTGTCTCTGGGAAGGACTTCTGATTAGAGTTTGTCATCTTCATAACATTCCCCTTCATCCACTCCGGCAAGTGGGAAATGGCTCGCTTCACAATCCCATTGCAAACATCCTGTGATGTACGATCTGATTGGGATAACCACAATACCCTTTGATCCAATCTAAATAAGCACTTCCAGAGTCCATAAATCGCCAATTCAGTCGTAAAACCACCCTGCCGAAACTTACTGAATATCGAGAAGCGATTATTTTCGATATGCTCATGTAAACGTACTTGATAAGGATGCAACTTAAACGACTGGGTTTCTGTATTGGAACCAGTAATGACATTTATCTTGATGTAATGCTCGCAAAAATAGGGAAAGTCTGCGGCACACTTGGCGATCTCTTCACTTTGTTCTCTCGTTAATCTTGACATAATTGGCTCTCCTAATTAAAGCACCATTATGTACTCAATAACAGAGAAATTGTGCCAAACAGATAAATTCATTGACGAGCATAACTACCAGCTAGAAGACCGTTTTGTCGTCGAATGACCTATTTCAAGAGGAATCATGGCAGCACAATCAGTAACGGGCACCGGCACGGGAGCCAGCAACAAATTCACCACAAAAGAACTTAGTGCATTGGCAAATGGTCCAAGTATACTTATTTCCAGTTGTCAATATGTCTATGAAGCTGGCATCACTGACCCTCCTAGCATACTGAACACAGTGACACTAAATCCACCGCTACCCGGAAATAGCGATAATTACATAGTCGTGGTCTCTGGAGTCAACACAGGACCAGCCTATGTTGCAGCCATGCTTGACAATGAGGATGGTGATTTTCATCAATTCATCATCATGCTGCAAACCGAAGGAATTTGTATGTATTCCATCATTAAAGCAGGAAACAGACCAACAGTCTAAGGAGTATCATGGCGGCACAATCAGCAACAGGCACCGGCACAGGAGCCAGCAATAAATTCACCACAAAAGAACTTAGCGTTCTGGCAAATGGTCTTAACATATTGGAAGCTGGAAGAATTCAACTGATTACTCCGCCATCTCCTCCAACAGCCATTGTCAAATTGACCAACACACTCCCCGGTAGCTATACAGATTACACCGTGTTAATCACAGGACTTTCAACAGGTGCAATCTATATCGAATCTCTCACAAATGATGATGACGGAAACTTCTCGGAATTCAGAGTTGTTTCAGAATCCGAAGGCTACTGCATGTACGTCGTAACTAGATGTGGAATTAACCCAACTGTTTAGACTTCTTTTTGTTCATCTTACCCAACTCTCCTGACCCTACCATCAAATATTCGCAAACTTTGCGGAATTATGTTCCGAAAACGATTGGCCGATGCTCTGTCTTGTAGAGGAACACAACATGAATTACTTCACTGACCCATACGTGATCGTCGGGATGCTTACCCTTGGCATTGGCTTCGTGGCAGAAGTCATTCTCGCAAATGTTTCCGACAGGAGACGTGAACGAGTGTACAAAGATTGTGTCACACGGATAGCTTCAAACGAACTTGTTGACCCAAGGGAGTATCGCATCTTGTGCCCCGAGGACAGGCAGTTTCTTGAACGAGTCTGCAACAAGGGGCAGTGACCAAGTTGCTTTCGCACAACATGGCTGGGGCTGCTCCCCAGCCATTGATCTACCCTTGGAGATCGTGAAAAATCGTGCTTCACGTTTGGAAATCGCTTTACAAACATCAGAACTCTCGGTACAGTTTTCGGAGTTCACGGTTTCCGACCCCTGTAAAGAGAAGTCTTCATGCCAAAGTCAAAGAAAACGCCGTCACCCGCTGCAATCACCAACAAAGTGCGACAAGTTTTGCAGAACTCACCGCAACTTGCGCAACCCATTGTGGCAAAACAGCAGCGAGTCGCCAGTAAAGTCAAAGTTTCACCTTCTAACTTCTTCTCTGCTGATCCACCTGCAAAAGCCGAGCAAACTCAGCCCCCAAAAGGAAAGAGTCTTCCGAAAGATGTGGGATTAAACCACATCTTGATTCGGGACTTGATTCTGGCACTGATGACTGGAAATCTGATTCCCTACGATAACAACCGTGGTGGATTTGGAATTGGCCGTCCCAAGGTCGATTCCAAGAAGTTCAACCGCATCGCTGACAACTTCCGCATTGATTCTATCGGTGAAGTCACCATCTACTCAGATGGCGAAAACACGCCGATCATGTGTGACTTCCACAATCGAGCGCAAGCCATTTTGAAGCGATACTTCGATGGACGTGCCACAGAAGACGAGTTGAACGAGAAGATCAGCTTGCGGGTCGTTCGGGATCACATTCAAACCTATTCTGATCTCGGAAGTTGCTCCCCAAGTGGTTCCAGAGAACGAATTGAAAACCGGGACTTGTGCTTCGGTGCAATTCTGGAGAAACAGCTTTACCCGATCTTGTCAGATAAGGCCGAAACTACGGTTCGTAACACTCGTGCCTTCTTGACGCCGATCAGCACTTGTTTGTACGCATTGGGACACAAGGATTCCAGCGATCCTTCCCAATGGGAATTCACCAGCATCTACGGTTGCCGCAGTGTGAGCGTAACTTTGCAAGGTCTTCCAGCCGCACGGGGATTCACCTGCCTAGATAAAGACGTGTCGAAGCTGGCTGCAATCATCGAAGAATTCATGGAATTCGTGGAATTCTACCACAAGTCCCAGTCAGCGGGAGTTGCCAAGCAGATTGACAAATTCACCCACAACGCTACGTTCTTCTTCTTCTTCTTGTTTGATAAGCTGTCGGGGACGCCCCGGATCACGACTCCCAAGGTCTTGGCAAATCGTGTCGTCAACAAGATGATGCTTCTCAGAGATGAACTCCAGAATCTGCTACATGGGACGAACTCCCGACAGAAGACAAATCTGATTAAGCTATACAATCTGCTTGGGTTCTAATCCATGCTGGGTTGACACTTAGAAGCCGGGTTTTGCCCGGCTTCTTTTTTATTGAACCCTACTGGGGGCCAGAATTTTTACCCAGCATTTTTTTTCGGGATGGGTTCACGTAAAAAATCAAAATCGTGCCAGGACATACTCAAAATTGCCGAATTGCGATTTTTGTTTTCTCTGGCCAGAATTTTTCTTTCGGGCATTAAAAAGAAAACACAGTCATAGCGTGGGGGTGGGGGGAGTTAGGTCAATTGTACCCTATGTTTTCTCGAATAATTGTTTTGTTTTTAATTATGCAAAAAAGTTTACCTATCTGGCTTATGTTATTGTTTTTGTAATAAGAGTAGTGCATGACATGGATCATGCACTACCCAGGGTACACTGGACCTAATCAGTAGTGCATCCGCCTGAGCGTGTGGCCTGATGCGGTGAGCGTGGCCTCGTGGGCAGCGAGGTGATCGAGATGCTGAGGTGGATAGACATCCACTGTGACCCAGCCTTGCCACTCGGCCCACGCTTCCAGATGTATGTGCTTCTGATCCATCACTCGTCCTTCGTAGTTGTGGTTGTCCGATCCCTTGACTTACTCACTAGGGTACACTGGACCTAATCGCCTGATGATTTCGATTCAGTCTTTCAAGACGCTGGCACTCTGCGTTCAGAGTAGCTCGCTCTTGGGGTGTGATCCTTGAAAGGTCATGCCTAGCCCAGAGGGCTGATAGCACCATCATAAGTGCAAGGACAATTAACCATTTCAGGTCACTTTGAATCTTGTCACGAGTGGTCATAAGAAGTCTCGGAGAAGGGCTGGGCTGGCTTACTCACTAGGGTACACTGGACCTAGACAGCCACGGTCGCTGCACCGAGTTGTTCTCGGATTCTTGTCTGGTCCCTTGGCGACAGGCTCTCGAACAGCACCGCTTCTACGAAGTCAGCCAGCAACAGGTTCTCTTGAGTTGGTTCGACGGCGGCGAGTTCGACGGCGGTTTCCATTTGGGCGATGGTGGCCTTTGGAATCGTCATTGTGCTGATGACCATACCGGGCCACTCGATCCTTCCGTTTGAGTCCTTCGGCTGTCACGCCGAGTTCCTCGCCTTTGTACCGAACGATCACTCCTGCGTTGTTCGTCACGCAGAATCGATAGATCAGAGCCATGATCTTGAGTGTCAATTTTTGCGTCGTGCTTGCGGCCATGTGAATCTCGCAGTTGAGGAGGGGGAGGGTTCCTTACCCTTACTAGGGTACACTGGACCTATGCGGCGGCATCCGCATAACTGCTTTCGTCGCCAACGAAAGGTCCGGTGAATAGAGCGAACCGAATGCGTCTCTCGATTCGCCTGACACCGGCCACCTCGCTGCGGCTGTGCCCTTCTGCTTCCAGTGCTTCGGCGATGCCTGATCGCTGATGAGCGAATACGCTGATCCTTCGATCATCCTTCAATCGTACGATGTACTCGTTCATGGTTTCCTCGCTGGGTTGGCCCGCTGTTGGTGTGACTTACCCTTACTAGGGTACACTGGACCTAAGCCAGCCGCACGAGTGCCTTGCCATGTTTGCGGCTGGCTTTGTTTGCCATTTTCTTGCCGAATGGCCGGAGGTGTTTGCAGTATCCGACCGCCGCCTGAGCCTTGGTCGCCCCATCAGTTTTTCGCATGAGTGATTCCTTTTGGATTGTTGACTCACATTGGATCAAGCAGGATTCGAACCTGCGTCTCCCGCCCTCCGAGCATGGCGACCTCACCGCTAGTCGACTGATCCGTACACCAACTGGGGTACAATTGACCTAAACAAAATGAAAAGAAAAAAGACAGTGACTGACCATCACTGCCTTTTTGTCGGCTTTGCTGACCATGAGTGACTGCCGTGGCCACCCTTATCGGCCCTCCCTAGAACTCGGTGTGGGTGAGGTCGTACTTGAGTTTGACTTCCTCAAGTATTTCTTTGGGGTTGCGACCGTCAGGCGTGTCGATGACACCGGGTTTGTGTCCTCTGGGAAACCAGACTCGCAGTGGGAACTCGGTGAACATGATTGCCACGCCACGGCCACCCGTGCCGGGCAGTGGGCTGTCGAACAGTGGATCGAGACTGGAAGGTCCAAGGCATTCGATGCGAGTGTACAGCTTCATTTTGCCGTAGTCGTGAATCGAACTTCGCAGTGCCATCACTGGGATTGTGCTGGCGGTGTTTTCAAGTCGATACTGAAGTGCTGGAGTGAAGACGTGGAACGCACGTTTCACACCGGGAACAGCTTCGATGATTTCCGATTCCAGTTTAACTTCAGTTGCTTTGGCCATGATTCAGATTCCTTCGAGGTGATGATCGTTCCGAACACCCTCTGGGGTACACTGGACCTATCCCTCAAATTGATGAGAGTTGAATGGTCCGTATCCCGACCAAGGCAGGGCATTCAAGGCAGAAACTGCCTTTTTCTGACGATTCCACAATCGTTCGAAGCCGATCTCGTAAAAGAGGTAGGCAATGGTCGTGCCGATCTTCGCAAAAGCGGCCCCCACAAGGGCGGCTTTCCATTCGATGCCTACGGACAAATTGCTGATGAAGATGATAAGCCCGCTGACGAGCAGCCATCCGAATGTCTTGGTCAGAACACGCATGGTTCAATCCTTGAGGTAGTGAGGAGGGGAGGGGTGACACCCACTAGGGTACACTGGACCTATCCGGGGAACAGTCCGGGGAATGAAGCAACTCCTGCTTCCTGATAAGACAACACATCCTGAAGATAGCTTTTGAGTGCCCCGCAGACGCTTCCGGGAACCCAAGGGCGATCTTTTTGGTCACTCTGGTCATTAACCATTTCGTCGACGGCGGCTTGCAGGGCGTCTTTTTGGCGGTCAGCGAGTGACTTGTCGAGGAAGTCGACGAATCGGGCGGTATCCTTGAATTCGACCTTATCGTCGCCAAGGTTGAAGGACTTGCCCACGTAGTAGGCTCGAACTTCATCTTCGCTGCCATTGATGGCAGTGGTCAGACGGGCTTTTTGGAAATAGACGGTGACTTGGTGTCGCATGGTTGTCTCCAGACTGGGTGGCTTACCCTTACTAGGGTACACTGGACCTATCTTCAGACGATGTACCGGGCAGGATTCGAACCTACATTTCACCGCTTTGCAGCAGTGTTCCTACCTTTAGAAGACCGGCACAAGAAACCGGGGAACAGTGTAGTCGCTAAGCCGTCGTCATCACGGTGCGACATTGCGGATATGGTGCTTCCACTGTTCCCCGGCACTGCTTCACGTCATTCGGGCTTCGCCGGGTAGATGTAAGCGTTCAGCCCGATGATGACTGGTTGTCCGTCGACAACCGCTTCGGTGGCCTTGTTGCCACGACTGGACGCCACGACGAGGGTTTTACCGCTCGCACTTTGTGTTGGCGCTTGAAGTGGGACTCGAATGACCAGTACGCCGTCTTCGATGGTTGCGGTCAGCATTTCAGTTCTTCTCCGATGGACAGGGGTTGACTCTTCGACTCTTCGACGCCCACTAGGGCATCCGACACCCACTAGGGTACAATTGACCTACGCAAATCAAAAAAGAAAAGGACAGGGGTTCCCTGTCCTTTTCTGGCTTTAGAAGTCGAACTCGCCGGGGTTCCATTCCTCGGGGTTCCATTCCCCGGAAGACAGAACAGCTTCTGGGTCGCTGTTGCCCTCGCCGGGGTCGAAGTCGAAGTCGTCGAGACTGTCGTATGGGTCTTCATTCAATTCGACCGGATTGGTCTCGTCTTCGAAGTCTTCGGGCCATCGTTCGTTTGTCTGGGGCATCGCAATCTCCATTCAAGGGGTCAGTTGTTACACCCTCTAGGGTACACTGGAGCTATAAGGGCAGCGGGTGGTGCTGCCCTTTGTTGTCTTTAGACCGGGACCGGGACCGTGATGAGGACGGTTTCATCTTCGATGACATGGGCGATCTTGCCCGAGAGAACGCCGTGCCATTGTTCGTCGGTCAGGCCATCCCAACCGCTTTTCATCACATTGACCAAATTTTTCCGGTCACGCTTGAAGTGGTAGCCATTCATGGCCCATTTGAGTATGCCGGGGGCAGAAACTGCTGGGCTGCTACCCAATGCAAACGTGGTTGGTTTCGTGGCGGTCGCAGTCATGTTCGTTCTCGCAGGTTAGGTGAGGTTGTCGTTACACCCTCTGGGGTACACTGGACCTAGAAGGCTGTCCGCACACCTTCCAGCCGATCCTGAATTCGCTCAAGATCGAAAATGTCGTCAAACTCAGCACGCAGCCAATCAGGCATCAAACTGTGCTTCTCGACGATCTTGACGACAAGATCGACAGGAATGTATCCCCAGACCTCTTGCATAGGCCCCAGCAGGCTTTCAAACCGGCTGACATACCCAACTTCAACCCGACTGTATCGATTGGCCCCATCGACCCGTGGGATTGAGTATGCCAAGCGGCTTGCATGCAGCAAGACTGAAACTGAATCCATCTTGACAAGTGACCATGATCGTTTTCTCGCAGGAGGTTGTCGTTACACCCTCTGGGGTACACTGGACCTGTTCCACGGCTCACACAACCCCATGAACCGCACCGCATTTTTCACGCAGATATTCCCGAAGGCGTTTTGCGTCTTCATTGGCCTTGTTCTGGTCATCTGGCAACTTTCTGGTCGGAATTTCATTCGAATTGATGAACAGACACAGCAGTGTGTAAAGTTTGTTGCGGTGGTGTGATATCACGGTGATTGCTCCTTCACCATCTAGGGTACACTGGACCTAGTTGGTGATCTTGAATGTGCCGATCACTTGAGGTTGTCCTTCCCCATTTTCTCGGACCTCAACGCTGAGTTCCTTGTGAAAGTATTGGGGATTGAGGACTGGGTATCGGTTGCTTGAAGCAGCGCAACCCATGAATGAGAGAAGGATTGCGACTGCGATGACTGTGCGTTTCATGTTCAGCCTTTGTTGCGACGGTTGAGTTCGGCGAGTGCGTAATGCACTTCATCGGCATAATAGCCAGCATTCTCGCCAGTGGGATTGGCCGTGGCAGCTTCGTTTGCATCATTTGCAATGAATTGAAGTTGCTCGACCGACTTTGATCGCAGACCACGTTGATATTCAGCGTGATTCATTGTCTTCGGCATGGCTTGTTCTCGCAGGTGAGGGGCTGGTACACCTACTAGGGTACACTGGACCTACCAGCCTTTGACTCGAACAGCGAGTGGCAATTCAATTGCCAGTCTTTCAAAGCCATCGAGCTTGGAAAGAACCTTTTTTCTCATCACCATCCACTCTGAGTGTCCAATGGCGACCAACTTGAGGTCATCCCATGCTGTTTGTTGGGCTTCGGCCTCTCCCCGATCAAAGGATGCAAACTTGATGCGTCCACCCTTATCAGTGTGATCCCTGCCATCAACGCCACCACCCTTGGTGACGACTTGGTAAACAATCTGATCCTTTGTCGGCCTCGGCATGGCTTGTTCTCGCAGGGTTGAGGGTTGTTACGCCCTCTGGGGTACACTGGACCTATTCAGTAGGTGGATTCAACGACAGCGGAAAGCCAGCCGGGAAACTCTTGTCGCCCCATTTCCAAGGCGGCTTGTTCTGTTTTGCCTTTGTAGGTCACATCCACGGTTGTTCCGGTGGATTCTCGAAGAAACGAGATGACAACCATCTTTTGTTTTTTGTGTTTGTGTTCGGGTGGCACTGGCATTCCTTCGCATTGGGTTCGGGTCACACCAACTGGGGTACAATTGACCTGTTTTGCAGGTTAAACAAAAAAAGGCGAACAGGTTCCCCCGTTCGCCTCGTCCCCACGACTACGCTGCCCGACGTTGCGCTCCGATGTTTGCGACTTGCTCCAAGGCCAGTTTGTAGTGGCTTCGGTCGATGCGATCACCACCAGCATCAACAGCCCGTTCGTTGATTTCGTATGCTGACCGCTTGCCGAGGATGCCAGCCCAATCTCGTGCCGACCGTTCATCACCATGTTCGGTCAAGAAGTCGATCAAGCCACGTTGAAACGGATTCAACCGGGCTTTGTCTTGCAACTTGTCATCGCCGTTCTTCCACGTTCGCAGGACAGTCAGGAAGGATTGCAGGAAGTTGTTTCCTTTGTTCCATGAGTCGAACAGGGGCGTGAAGCCGTCGAAGTCAGCCTTGCTACGGTTGTAACCGTCATCGTTGGGAATCGTGAAGCCAAACCGAATCAAACCGGCATCAATGTCCTTGGCGAAGTCGTAGCCTGCTTCCAAGGCAGCGGCGTAGGCATCCCACGGCCCCATACGCTTCGAGTTCTGAGTCAGTTCATAGAAGACGCTGGCAGCTTCTTGTTGTGTCATCTTGAAGTGAACGTCAGCAGTGATCTTTTTGTAGCCCAGATTGAGCAGTGTGGCAATCGTATGCCGACCATCAATCGACTTCAAAACCTTGCCAGTCCACACCAGAACTGGATTGCGAACAGCTTGTCGGTTGAAGCTGGCCGTGATCTCGTTCATGTGTGCATTGCTGAAAGGCCGAAAGTTCGTCCCATTGCTCTTGCGGTCGATGTTCTCGATGCCAGCCGCATCAAGCAGTTGGACCTCGACTTGCTGTGAGCCATTGAAGCTCCGCAGGTCACTGATGAAGGTGATGCCAGCATTCTTGTGAGCATTTGTCAAACGCATTGTGAAGTTCCATCTCGCAGTTTCGCAGTGTTGGTCGGTGACACTCACCGTTCCTTACACCCACTAGGGTACAATTGACCTAACATAAACAAAAAAAAAGGACGGGCAACAATGCCCGTCCCGGCTCCGGAAGCCTGACTTACGCTGTAACGAAGTTGAGTGTTCCATCGACCTCGACAGACACGATTTCCTGACTCATGTCGTTGGCGATTGCTTTCGCCAATTCGTTCACTTGGTCCAGTTTGGTCAACCCCTCTTCGTCGGTGAACGATTGAATAATCGTCACGTTCTCTTCGACCAGTCCATTTGTTGGAGAATACCAGCCGCCTTGTCCATTGTAGGTCGTGAAGCCACCGAAGAGGCCGTACATCAAAATCTTAGCGGCTCGAACCCACTTCGCAATAAGCTCGGGCGGTGCAGGCTGGTTTCCGTTCACGGTAGACGGAACCCAAATCACAATCTTGTGGTTCAACATTCGCATTTCCTTTTCGCAGGGGTCGTGTTGCCTTACACCTACTAGGGTACACTGGAGCTACTGGCAAAGTCTGGAGATGAGTTCCATTGTGCCTGTCCTTCGCAACTCCAGTTGACAATCCGAATGGATTGTGAACCGTTTGGTGTAATCAGACGGCTTGCCACCGAATGATTTGGCCCGTTCTTCAGCGGAAGGGAAGAGAATGATTGGTTTGTTGCAGTGAGTGCAAAGCATGTCGAATCCTTCTTGGTTGGTGACACTCACTAGGGTACACTGGACCTACGACCAGACTACCTTCAACAATTCTGGAGGTGGATCGGGGTGCAATCTTTCAGGAATCTCAAAGTTCTCACCGGTCAGAAATGTGGGAATGTCCTGCCAGTCTGGGACTTCCAAAACGGTGTCTCGTTGCCTGATATTCAGGTCATTGGCGGCAGCTTGCCATGCCTCACCATTGTCGCCGACAAAGATCATGTTTCGCAGGCCGAAGGCATTTCTGTTGCTGGAGACGGCAGCGACTTTGAGCTTCATGATTGTTCTCGCAAGGGGTTGTTGGTTATTACACCCACCAGGGTACACTGGAGCTTGGTTGATTAGACTCAGTGTGGCCACACCGATTCAAAGTGAGGGGCACACCACTGGTCAGCGGGGCTTACCTCACTCTGTCTAATCAACCAAGCTCCAGTGAACTAGGGCCAGACTCCAGTTTCGAATGCCTGTCGGCACTTTCGTGCGAATACTTCTTCGTGCATTGGACCAAGAACCGATTGCGATGGGATGTTTGTTCGTCACACTTCGTACGCCACCAGTCTGTCGATTCTCGATCATGCCAGTTGTCAGTCGCCATCGACCTTTCGCATCGGTTATGTCTAACATGATTGTTCTCGTAGGGGTTGGTTGTCACACCCACCAGGGTACACTGGACCTCACACTCTCTCCCCGTGAGGGGTTGTAGGCGTGTTCTGACGCCTCGTTGTTCGGGCAAATGCCCTACAGTGTGAGCAGACAGCGGAGGGAATCAAACCCCCGTCTCCCATCTTCTCGGACTGACGTTGTACACTCGCCAGCCGCCTTTGATCGTGGAACCCCGATCAAAAGAAACGATAATGATGGTTGCTCTACCATTGAGCTACGCTGCCGTGTGTCTGTCTTATGCAGCTTTCGAAGGCTGCCGAGGAGCCGCCGCCAGATTCCGTTTGCCCTCAGCAAACAGCACCCGCCGAGCCTTCCGGGCATCGCCCTTGGGCATCTTGCCGAACTCGATTCCGGCCTTCTCGGCGGTGTTCGCCACTTTGCCCTTGGCACCAATCTTGAAGCCGGTCGCAGTTAGGATCACGCTCATTGTCATCTCTCCGAAACAGGGTTGGGAAACTCACACACTAGGGTACAATTGACCTACACAAAACAAAAAGAAAAAAGGCAGGTACAACCTGCCCGCCAAATAAATTCTCTGCACACGTCAGTCAGCTAAGGTGCTGCCCATTTCTGACGTGTGGTCATCTCTTTGCAGTCCCGCCCCCGCTCTAACGTGGATGACTACGCCGGGGGAGTTAGCGGACTTCAGTTCTTCATGGCAAGGTTCCTCCTATGGTTGGAAAACTGTTGGCTTGCCCAAGGCCGTTTGGGAGGCGTATCTGATGGGGTACACTGGACCTACTTGACCACAGCGACCTTTTTGACCGTGATGACCTTGATCTCCCGCAGCCCCTTGTACCGGATGTTGAAGGTTCCGCCTTCACGTTCGGCATCGGCCTTGTTGATGTACCGACCATCGTCTTTGTGACTCACGTCGTTGATCTGGAAATCCTTGCCTTCATCCCAGGCAATTTGGACTTCTTTGCCGTTCTTGAAGTCACGACCGTAAGCAGGAATGAGAGTGAGAGCCATCGCAAATCTCCATTCGAGGGAAGGTTGTTGTTACACACACTAGGGTACACTGGACCTAACACAGCGAACGGGACTCGAACCCGTATCATTGCCCCTGACACCATGCAAAAGCAGGAATTCAAAAGAGTAGCTAACTCTCTGAACCACACTTTAGAAGGACTCGAACCTTGCTGGGAGCAATGTTTTGCCATTAAACCACCGCTGTGCCACACAAAGGGCAGCAAACCCTCGTGTGTTTCACACCTACCAGGGTACACTGGACCTAAGTGTGACTTTCAACGAGTTCGGCGTTGACCTTGTGAAATCGATAGCTATTCGCTGCGGGGTGTGAGATGCAGACTCCTGCCTGATTAAAAACGTACCGATGGCATCTTGTCACCGGTACGTTTTCACCGGTGTCAATGAAATTGACTCTCATGCAACCAAACTTGAAAAAGCCAACGAAGTACGACGGCGTACTTCCAACGATCACTTCGATATTGCCATGACGGTTGAATTTGACATCAAAGTCAAAACAATAATGACATGGGCTTCCATCATACTCATTCCGACCACTCAACACAAATCGTTTTCTCATTGGTTGTCCTCCACCCATCAGGGTACACTGGACCTATTGGTCGATGGTGAATGTGAAGTCAAATCCTTCCATCTTAAAGTTAATGTAGGGATGATCTTCGATTCCGTGCGTGTCACCTTCGATAGAATAGGACACGTCGAAGTCCAAGTCTTGTTTGAGTTGATTGAGTGCGGTCAGGCACTGCTGGAACTTCTGTTGAGCAGCGACCAGATGTTTCTCGATGGCCTGCTTCGCTGCCTCTTTAGTCAGGAAGTAATTGTCCAAACTGAAGACAGTGGTGACGATTCCCCTTTTTCTTTCATTGACATGAATCCCGTCATGAAAATGGACAACGTAATAAATAACGTCGATTCCATGTTTGTGACGGTTGAAAGTCACTGCTGGATATCTTGCCAGAAGTTGAGCAGCAATGCCTTCCCGCAGGTCACGGAATCGTTGTTGTCGTTCTTGTGGAGTTTCCATGACTTTCGCCTGAGTGTTGAGTGGTTTCACACCCACTAGGGTACACTGGAGCTATCCATCACTCCATCAGGTCATCAGGGTCCATCACATAATCGCACACTTCTTTGTATGGATGCAGTTGGACGTTGTTTTCATACACTGTCGACAAACCTGTGCTTGTCAGTTCACCATCTTCCCAAATCAAAAACCATGTAGTGCAACATTGCACCAAAATTGCAGACAATTCCCCATACAAGGGATGATGCGCTCGCTGAAATCCATTCTGGTTGGGAATGATTTTTCGAGGCCCACTCATGCGAAGACGGCCAAAAACCTTTCTTGCATTTTCATTGGTCGACAAATCACAAGTGGCATTATTAACCGGGACAGAATGGAAATGATTCTTCCTCACTGCGTGGTCAATGAGAAGTGGTCGATGTCCGCCAATGTGTGTAATCATCGCAGTCTCCGTGGTTGGTTGGCCTACACCCTCTAGGGTACACTAGAGCTAGTTGAACAACGGCCATTCTCGCAACTCAATTTCTGAATCGTTCGCTCAGCCGCTGCCCTAACCTGTTCTGCTGTTCTGATCTTGTCCAAACGAGCCTTCTCGGCATTCACTGCGGCCACGGCCTTGGCTTCATCAAGGCACGCCTCCTGTTGGCCGTTCTCATTCAAAACGAATGAGATTGACAGGTTGATTGAACCGCTTTCTGATCCCGACTGGTCCCAGTTTTCCCAGAGAATGTTGATTTCCGATGTGCCATCCGTCATTGGAATGATGTGCCACTCGACATCATTTTGCGGCACAGAAGAATGGGGGAATTTAAGTTGCAGTGCGGAGTAATAGACATTGGCGGCTTGCTGAACCAGTGGTTCGACGCTTCCCAATTCAAGGTAAAGCGTCACGGTGCCATCAGGAAAGTCAGTGAACTCGATGTTTTGAGTCACCACAGCCGGGCGTTCGCTGTCGGCCTTGCACGTCAAGACAGCTTTTTCCCCTTTGGCCACAAGGGTCCAAATCTGGAAATATTTCAAATCTCCCTTGAGCAAATCACCCCGTTGATGAGATGCGATGGCATCAATCAACCATGATGCCCCGTTCGCCGCAAGGTAATGGACACCTTCGGTGAGGTAAATGCCTCCACACCACCATTTGAACCACTGTTGGCTTCCAGTGAATTGAGCAAGTGAAGAAAGATCAATCTTCGCAGACATTTTGTTTCTCGCAGAGGGAGTTGGGTCACACCCACCAGGGTACACTAGACGTACTTGTACGCCGTGTTGATCCGATAGCTGTATCCTCGAAGGATACGCTGCTTTCGTGGGGGAGTGTATGCGGCAGACCGTTTAACGATCTCGCCTTTTGCATATCCCCCACGAGTTTCTTCAATTCGCACGGTCAATTCTTCTTGACCAATCACAATGCCATTGGCGTTCGGCTTGTGAATTTCCGTGACCACGCAGGGAATCATTCCTGCGAAGCTGTCAACGTAGGCTTTGGTGCCTACGCCATAAGGCGTTGCGTGTTCAATTCGTTCCGCAGTTTTCATCATGGGTTTAGGCCGCTTCCTTGATTTCATATCGTTCGCAGGCAGCTTTCACGGCGGCTTCAATGTCCAGCCCAGCCAATCCAGCCTGCACCCCGGCATCGTGAATCTTGCCCAGGTCCATGATGTCGAACCTTCGATTGCTGCCAATCTTGCTGAAGGCGGCATCAACGTCGGTTTCGATTTTCTTTTCTGCTGCGCTCAAGCGGGCCATGATTGTTTCCTTGGGGTTCTGGTCTGTCTCACACCCACTAGGGTACACTGGACCTATTGGGTGCCTAATCCTTAAAGAATTCTGCCTTTCTGATGACGAACCCCTCTGGACGAATGCAGAAATCTTGAATCCAATTGATGCTATTGGCTCTTGTCAAGAGCGCACTGACTTTGTGTGTATCACTGACGCTGGTATGTCCTTTGTCGTGACACAAAAAATCAGCCAGATGAACCCCAAAATAAGGTGATGAAAATGTTACATTTTCATATTCGAAATTTTCGAAATCAAAAACGAATTGGATCATCTCTTCTTGAGATTCAAACCCAACGCAAGTCACATAAAATTCAACATTGTCTGGCTGCTGACAAGTGAATGTTACTGATTTGAACATATTTTTGAGCATGACTGTTGACCTTGAATGTTGACCTTGAATGATTTGGACACCCATTAGGGTATACTGGACGACACCTTCTTGATTTCTCGGTATTCACGACCGTCAGCGACACCATTCCAAAAGGTGATGTTTCCCTGCCATTGGGGAGCCGCTTCCAGAATTTGATGAGAGGTCTTCATCACCCCTTTGTGAAATCCAATTGCGAAATCATCAGATGGAACATCAGATTGTCCATCAATGTGATCTTGTTCCGAGCAACCGGTGATGGCGGATACTTCTCGGAGAGTCCCAGACTGCCATCCAAAGGCAAGACATACGGTCATGAACCTCAACTGACACAGCAATGCCGGTTTTGCTCAGAAGATACTGGAGCAATTGGCAAACCCGGTTGCTTTCAGTTTCTCGTGCATTCGGGTCCATATCCTCAGATCGGCAACCCATCGTCTTTTCCTTTTCTTGGGGAATCGTGAACTTTCACACCCACTAGGGTACACTGGAGCTATTTGATTGCGCCGTGTTCTCCTGATCCAATGTTCAGAGACAAGTTGTAGCTGTAGCTCCAACGAAATTCATCGGACTTGTCACCTTTGTTGACTTCAAGATGGAATGTCACCAACAAACCTGTAAACCCTTGAACGAACTCAGTGTTGCCGTACTCGTTTTGTTGCCACAGCCAACAAAGTGGGGCATACATTTTTTCGATGATGTTGGCTCTGATTTCCTCATCAGAGAATCTTTGTACATCTCCAACACCTTTCCACTGTCGTCTCCGAGGCCAATCAGTCACCAAGGTTGAATAACCGGTTTCATTGCCGGTCATGGCATACACTTGTTGGATGTTGTTCACAACTCGGTCGATGTTTCTGTCGAACCAATGACAAACATCATCGTAGATTCTCTGGAATGACTCGTCATCAATCCAGTCTCCACGTTTACCAACAAGGTTTTTGGTTCGTAAGGTGTCCATGCTTCACTCCCCGTACGATTGCCAAACTGACACACCAACTGCCACCACCAAAATCAACACCAGAATGAACGACCAAAAAAACTTCGGGCCGGAATCATCTGGCCAGTTATCATCATCTCTTCCAACCATTGGCCACGGGTCGAAATCTTCAACCATCGCTGATCTCCTGTTAGAACTGGGACACCCTCTAGGGTACACTGGACCTAAACAAAACCAAAAAAGAAAAGCCGAGGGCGTCCCCACGGCTTCAATAGTTTCGGCATGGTCTGCTTACTTTAGTTCGGCACCCAATGCTTACTCCTGTGATTTCACCAACCTTTGAGGTACGCTTCTCGCAGTTCGGCCAACGAAAAGGTCATGTCACGTTGACCTTCAATGGCTTTTTCATTGCGAAAGTAGTAATATCCCCTGGCCCGTTGCTTCAACATCCAACCGCATGACTCAATGTAGCTGATGCTGACGCCAACCTTGATGATTGCTTGATGTGCCATCGTGGTCTCCTATGGGGTGCAATTTCGACTTCACACCCCATAGGGTACACTGGACCTACTTCCAAGTATCGGGCAGCGATACTTGGTAAACCAATGCTTGAGACTCGGCCACGAAGTAGCTGGCAGGAATGTAGGCCACCATTTTCTGACGACCATCGCCGGGATCACGCTGAACCTTCAATTCCAGCGTGAGGCCATGAACATAGTAACGAAGAGTTGAACTCACCGCTCCATGCCGGAAGCCTTCCGTACGTGCCTTCGATGTCATCTTGCCGATGACATTCTTGGCCAGTTGCGTCGGAACCATCACAACCGTATGGCGGTCAGAGAGAAGGACAGCATATTCCTTGGAGTCCCCGAACATGTCCCGACCTAACTTGTTCTTCGGATCATCCCAATCGAAGAATTTGTCGTAGACCTCAAACAGAAGATCGTCGCCAACTTCTCGATACTTGATCTGAAGTGCAACTCGGCCTGAAGGATAGGCGAGCCAACGGTCGACTTTGCGTTCTTTGTCGTCAAACTCAGACGCATCCATGATTGGCAGTCGAATCTGATCTCTCAGAGCAACGGCGATTTGCCGTTCTCGTTCCTTCCCGTGACGGACACGAGTTTTGACATCAAGGCTTCCGGGTCGTTCAGTCGCATTCACATTTCACCTCTTGTTCGGGTTACACACCCCAGGGTACACTGGACCTACGCATTGGAGTTATGAGAAAGCCTGCCGATAAACCATTCGGTCAGGGTGTCGAGCCTTCAGTGCCTTCTCATAACTCACCAGATCACTTTGGATCAGACACCAAGGAGTTCCAACAGTTCATCCTTCTTCCGTATCCCAATCAATTTCTGGCCCTGTTTTCCTTCCTTGAACACGATCACAGTCGGGATGCCAACAATGCCGAAGTGGGCAGCAAGTTCTGGCTCCTCTGAGATGTCAACTGTCACAACCTTGGCTCCGGCTGCTGATACCTGTTGCAGCACCGGCTTAAAAGCAAGGCAAGGTTGGCAATAGGTTGCCCAAAAATCCACCAAAACAGGAGTAGGTGAATTTATCACCTCTTCATTGAAGTTCTTCAGTCCCACAGCGTTCACAGTTCCACCAACCCTTTCAAATGTTGTCAATCCGAGTTACCCACTAGGGTACACTAGAGCTAATCCATCAATTCCAACATTGCCGATTTCCGTTTTCGGAAGTACCCAGTCAGGAGACTTTTGAGAAAGTCGGTTTCGCCACGCTGGGCTTGATCGGCAATATGACTCCAGATGAAGCCGGGGTTTTGATAGCCACTCAACACAATCGCCTTCCAGAGTAAACTGGGGATGAAATATGGGCCAGCCTCATCAGTCATGTGATTCAGCAGATGCTCGCACCCGAGTGGCTCTTTCAAAGGGTCCAAGGGGTCGGTTGATATGAAATAACACGACCAGCAATCTCCGGGACTGGGAGCCAGTGGCTGTGGCTTACCCGTCAAGTCCACGACATTCCAAGGCTGCTTTTCAGTGTTGTTATGCGAAGCAAGTCCATGCTCCAGCACATGCGCACCGAACCCTTTGATGTACTTGCGGACCATTCGGTCCAGCTTTCTCTTCTTCGCCTCAGTTACGTCAATGCCACGTTGAGGCGACAGCACCTTGCCTTTACTGTTGACTCGGACACCATCTTCATAGATGCCGTTTCCAACGTACCAAAGGCCATTCTTCTGGTACACCATTGCTGGACCGTATCTGTTCATCCGGTTTTTAGTGGTTGCCGAACGCCAACCACCAGTGTCCAGTTGATAAATCCCAGACTTGAAGATGTACACAACGATGGTATCGTGAAGTTTCACACCCAACGACTCATCGTTGATTTTTACCAGATAGGTGTTGTGTTCCAACTTCTTCTGGGGCTTGCCGTTCAGTTTCGCCAAACCATCCTCAAAGGATAGTATGCGAACTCCTGCCGGGCCGACGAATGTTCCAACGGCGAAGCCGCTCATTTGTTCCTCGCATTCAAGGGCGTTGGTTCTCAACACCCTCTAGGGTACACTGGACCTAGACACCGCCCAGGGATTTAACTCTTTGGGTATTGCAATTGCTCGGCAAGGCCAAGCACCCTATAGGGCAGGGGACCATTCCCCTGCCCCGCAATACTCAAGGTTATGCTGCTTCCTTCACAGGACGACCACGCTTGAGAACGACGGCCTTTCCGCCAACATCCTCCCGCTTGACGTACTTGCTCAGGGTGGGCAGGCTGATGCTCACCGTACGAACCGTCTTGCCAACCGTCACGCCGTCGGCGTTGATGATCTCCCGGCCTTTCACCAACCCGTGCTGTCGCACGACTCGCTTGAAGGCTTGGATGTATCCAGCACCGTACTGCTCAGGACGACCACGACGAGCAACTTCAACTGCAACTGCATTCTTCATTCGACCAACTCCAACAGGGTTCTGAAACTCACCAGCACACCCACCAGGGTACACTGGACCTAACTTCTCAGACCGGCAACACAAGCCGCCAATCTTCACCAATCTCTTGCGACCTTGGAGTGTCGAAGGCAATTGCTTCAGCTTGTGCCTTTGGCACATTGAGCTTCAACAATAGCTCCACCAATCCATTTGGTCCTTCACCACCGTAACCCCACAACAACCCACCGAAGCGTGCAGTGCCGTTCTCTCCGACAACTAGCACCGCTTCATGACTCGTGTTGTACCGGCCAAAGTAGCGATAACCTCGCACCAACTTGATCTTGCCGAGCTTTTCGATTCTGTTGAATCGATCTCGACACATCTTGGTTGAATAGTCGTATCTCAATCGCATTGTTCAGTTCCTCGCAGGTTGTGGGCTGTTACACCCACCAGGGTACACTGGACCTACTTGCTCAAGGTCACTAAAGGCCGACCCTGTTCAAATTCAAATGCATCCTTTGGAAGCACCGGATGTGACTTTGCGAATTCCAACTTCTTTTTTGTGACGAAGTAAACGTACTCGTCATCTTCAAGGCAACTGATTGTGTTCCAGCCAGTTCTCACGTTCCATGCCGTTGCATCGACATAGAATGGCAGTCTCAGTTTGATCGGTCGCTTGGACACCGCTCCACTTGCGAGCCACCTCTTCCAGAACCTTGGATCATTCATCTTTGACTGATTCATTGTCACTTCCTCAAGATTTCCGGCCTTCACACCCACCAGGGTACACTGGACCTAATTCCACATTGTTGGGGAGGCGAGCAACTGACGACAGCAGTCCGATAGTGCCTCTACACTGGGAGAATCAACAAGACATGACAGAATCGGCTGTAGTCCTGCAATGTCATTCAGACAGTCATTGAACTCTTCATTCGGAAATGAATTCGAGTAGACATCCCATTCCTCAGAGTATCCGTAGCTGTCTAATGGGAGTGATCGGTAAATCCTCACATTGAAGTGTGAGGATTGATATCCAATCAATTTCCCTCGTGGCCCTCTGATTGCTGGCCGAAAGAACTCAACCGTCAGACAACCACACTGGGTTGTCACTTCTGGCTGGGTGAGTGTTTTGGTAGGCATCAAAGATTCTCCTGAATGGAACTAAACCTCGACCCCAGCGGTCCCTCGGATTAGCGTTGGATCACCCAAACGCTCAGCAACACGGGCAAGTGCCTTCCCAATGTCGTCGAGATGCAACTGCATCGTCCCCTTGCTGTGGATGTCGAATTTCAACATCAATTTGCCCATCGGCATGCCGCCGACTCGATCAGGCACCATTTCCTTGGCTCGACGATACCGCTTTGCCAACTTGTTTTTGTGTTGATAGATGGCAGTGACTGCCATCAACTCCAATTCTTTTTCCAACTCATCCGTGTAATAGGACAAGTCTGAATCTGAATCTTCATTGAAGTCATCTGGGGCTTGAATCTCCCCCCTGAAGTCCAACTCATCGTCGATCTGGCTGAACTGAGTGACACTGCGATATCGCCCCTTCATTGCATCGCTCGTACGAAAGTACGCCGCCTTCATGACGACATGCCGAAGGTTGTCAACCAGTTGTTCATCAGTCTCAGATTTGGTTTTTGCACGAATCACCGCTAGTAACAAATTCCCCGTTCGTGCTTGAACGATGATGTCACCAGTCACATCAGCCACAACGTCTTCGAACAACCCATTACGGGTTCGAGCAAATTCGCTGGCCCGACGACCTGCCACACCGGCAATCACACCCAGCCAGTTGTGGCTTGCGCCCAACACTGCGGACAACTCTTTGTTCAACGCAGCTTCAAGTTCAGTCATGATTTCTCCTTCGAGTTCGCTTCACACCCACCAGGGTACACTGGACCTAATTGCTCTGGGTTGTCAACGGCATCAAACCCTTGAATTTCTCTTCATGATCTCTCGGCAATCCATCCCGTCGCCTGAAAGAACCACTCTCATGGCAAGAACACATGATGCGACGATTTGTGGCCAACGCTGACCTCAAGTGGTCCACACTCTCTCGCCAGAATTCATTCTTTAACCATGAACGAATGCTTGTGGCTTTCGAGCAACCCCATCGGAAAGGTCCAGCATTTGTGTGATCTTCATTGTCCTTGTCCAATCTCACAAGTAACGCTTCCACGTCTTCCAGTGAATTGATGTCAAGGTAAATGAATTGCGCAAAGTGATGGTCTTTCAAATAGTCCCAATCACCTCGCAAATATCCCGCAGTTCGCAGACACTTGTCGGCCTCAGCCACACTCATGTCGCTGTTGCCTTTCGGCTTCTCGAAGAGTTCGACCACGTTCCAAGGACTGACCATGTTTGTTTCTCCTACCCACTAGGGTACACTGGACTTAGCCAGCCATTTCTCCAGTGCGTCGGCCCTCTTGGTCAGGCGTTCAATGTATTGTCGCTGCTCTTGCAGTTGTTCAGCAAGAAATTGATCCAATGGCTTGTCGAAGTCCTCGATCAACCAAGAGTCTCCGTTTACCCAAAACACCCCATTGAACACTGTTCCGTCTTTTGGAAACACCCCATTTAACTCGATTGGCATCATCAGTCCTCTAGGGTACACTGGACCTAGCCAGCAATTTTTCGGGTGGATTGAAGTTGTTGAACTTCCGGTTCATGTTGTCTCGATCTACTCGTGCGCTAGCCAGTTCATACGAGTCCAGCGTGGAATAAGTCCAGACATTCAAGGTGTCGATGAAACAAACTCCAAAGAACACGAGGAGAGAAACGATCATGATTTCTTTGATGGGCATGTTGTTCTCAGGGGTTCTCAGAAGACTCGATTGTGACAGTGATTTTGATTGGTGTTCCTTCATCGATTACGTCAAAGGCTTTGAGGTAAGAGATGAAGAGTTCACGGACATCTGGTCTATTGGCCAGTATTTTGTTCCATCTCCACCAGCAGATACGATACAGGAGCAGGTCGAACCAGTTGATTTTCAAGACTTGCTCCAACGCTTCTTGCCTTTGACCTTACGCTGCTTCATCTGGTCGATGAGTTTGATATCGTCTGGATGAACATTGACGATGGTGCGTCTCACCAGTTCAAGTACCGCCAGCAGCTTTGCGTCCATCGTTGACTCCATCGTTGACTCCACCACCCAGGGTACAATTGATCTAAACAAACATAAACAAAAAAAGGCAGGGATATACCCCTGCCTCATGTTGGCCTTCACAAACTATGCCTTCTTGCGTGCCAGTTCGTAGGCCGACTTGCTGCCCCACCAACCGAACACTTCAGTTTCCCCCACCTGCCGACCATAGGCTGCTTGCAGTCCTCGAAGCTGCCGTTCCAGTCTGGCACGAGTTGTTGTAATATGCCTTAAACTCGTTTCACCGTCCATCGACAGATTCTCCGGCGACAGACCGCTGTAACAGGACAGGATCGCTTCGAGAATCAAATTCTCGATGTAGGCGAACGGGTCGTAGGTCAGATGCTCCCTCGTTGATGCCATCGTCAAGACGCCCGCTGAGGCAGCGTCGGCTGGCTCCATCATTGAATAGGGAACACTCCATTCAGTGCCAACATTCGAGCCACGACCGTTTCCCCTTGATTCCAGGGTTTTCACTTTGGCCTTCATTCGATTCAGTTTCACAACCTCACCCAAGGTTTGCTCACCGTTATTCCGACCAAAGTAAACCTGCATCCCAGGCCGACAGGATTCTCTCAACATTCTTCGTTCTCCCAGAAGTGAACAACAACACCCAACAGGGTACACTAGAGCTACTCAAGCTCCAAAACGAAGCCTTCGTCTTCCAGAGAACTCACTAAGTTATTGGCGATCCTGGCATCCACCCCAAAGGCTGGACCTATCCACTGCCAGCCTTCAACTTGAAGGTCAGTGCCGGTGAAGTTCTTCGCACGCTCAGTCAAAGGCTCGAACAACCAGATGCTGCCCTGAGTTGTAACCTTGAAATCCATGATTCTCTCCGTGTGTTGTTTGGTCTGAACACCCACCAGGGTACACTGGACCTAAGCCAACAATTTCGGCATAGCGAAGTATTCAATCGCCGTTAGGTCTTCGATGATCGGCCAAATGCCTTTGATCCTCTCGAATCGTTTAGCAGCGAGTTTGTATGCGTCGTCCAAGGACTCCAAAATAGCGCCCGGCTGGCCACCACCAATACGGTACTCACCGTTGTTGTACGCTTCGTAATCGTCACTGTAGGCGAACTGATTGATCCATTTGTAGTTCTTGTCCCATGTCTGATGAATAATCTGACGATAGACCTGAACAATATGCGGTCGATTCTTGTAAGGGTTCACCGCAAACAACCGAAGATAATACCATCGACTGCCCATACCATCATGGGCAAACTCTGGTATGCCTTGCTTTCGAGGACCAACAAAAAAATCTTTGCTCATGCTAGTCACTTCCTCGCAAATCCTGGTCGGAACACTCACCAGGGTACACTGGACCTAGTGTTGGAACAGATCATTAACAGGCACTACGACTTCGTTGCCCGGACAGCGATCAGCGTCTGCGGCTTCTCGTGTGGGATATTTACGGGCTTTCGTTACGTCTTTTGTGTATGACTTGGCGGAACCTGATGGGGTGACGTATCCTCCGCCTTGGTCAGTGCGTTCGATGACAAACATGATTGCTCCTACACAGGCAAAGAAATGTCTCGGACCCAATCCTTACCATCTCGTTTGACGTTGGGTCGGAACACTCACCAGGGTACACTGGACCTAAATGCCGTCCTCTGGACGCTGGAAAGTCAACAGATTGCCAATCCCAGAGAAAATTCCCTGTGCCGGGACTGGCTTGGCCTCAAACAAGGGGTCGACGTACTTTGCCCACAGTTCCTCAAATCTCTCACCGGAAACCCGATTCTTGGCAGTCTTGCTGGTTTCCCCATCAATCCACTTCAAGTGTTTCCCCGTCGTCGCTCCCCAATCATTCTGGCGAACAACCATAGGAGTTCCAGGCGCTCGGAAAGCAACCGGCGTCTTGTAACTGAACCACACAGTCAGTGGCCCCAGGTCTACACGCAGAGTATGCGCACCATAGTTGGTGGAACTATAGTCGCCATAACTGCCAATGGTTGGTAGTTCAGTCATGTTCAAATCCTTCGCAATGGGAACAAGCAGAAGCGACGAGTCTGTTTTGGATGGCATTTTTCAGCCATTTAATCAGCGAATCGTGACTTCCATCCGCTGCCGTGTCTTTAGGTTTTACTGTCAGACTCGTCGCTTCTGCTTGTCACCCTGTGATCCAATCAGGAACAGGAACCCACTTTGTAGGTTTACAGGACAGATAATCCATCCCCTCCACCTGCAACCATTCACCGTCAGGACGACACTGAACCCACACATAACCTTGCCAATATTGACAGAACCCGCAGTCCGACAGAATTGTGGTTCCGTCAAGTGGGGCTGTTTTAATTGGTTGTGGTTCCATGATTGTCTCCCGTGTCAGTCCGTCCGTCACACCCACCAGGGTACACTGGACCTACCTGGGATTCCTGCAAGTTGACGACATCCCAAGGTGGTGGATCAGGAATCTTCATACTTCGCCTCGCCCATTCAAACAAACGCTCTTTGGCTTGTTGAGCTAATTCTTCTGGCGTTGGCTTCCACGAATTGGCAAAAAATTCGTATGGCGTTGGCGGGATGAGCGGCCCTGCGTATGGCACTCGCTCTGTGAAGACTTTTTCCTTGAAGGTGTATTCCTTCAGCTTTGACTTGAAGATGTCATTGAATTCATTCTGAATCGGAAATTCAGGGAATGGAGTCAATCGCTTTTCAGGAAAATCAGATGGCAACAATTTCCTCAATTCCAAATTCTCGATCTTGAGTCCCCGAAGCCCATCCAGAAGTTCCTGAAGCCTGTCCTTCGGCACACTGGCTTTTTCTGAGGAAATCATTCCTTCAACCGGCCTTGCTTCATCATTCGATGCAGGTTCCATGATTCTCTCCATTTCGAAGGTTGTCTTCACACCCACCAGGGTACACTGGACCTAAGTCGGGATTGACACTTGGGTCACAGGACGTATAATGCAACTCTTGTGCTTCCATCTGTCGCTAGACAAAAGGAAAGGCACCTGGACCTAACACCCCGAAGATTCTTCTCGTGCGGCGTTAGGGGCCTTCATCAACAAAGTCGCCCGATGTTGTGATGAAATCAAACCAAAAAGTTCCCAGTTGAACTGCTCATCTTTGCCAACCTCAGCATATCGAGGATGAGCATGGTAGAATTCATCAAATGATTGGTCAGTTTCCTCCAGAAAACGCTTGAACGTATTTGGCCTGCCACCAATCATCACCACCGAATTCGTATTGCCATCAACATCAATAGCAGTCATCAAGTCAATGCCGAAGTATCCCTCGTCACCAAGCCCACATGACACACCATCGTAATGATGGACTAACGCATCGAATGTCACGCCCAACCTGTCGGCCAAACGCTGCAAGTTGTTTGCGCTAAAACAAACAACGTCCGCAGAACTCGTTCCCAATTCACGGCTTCTAATCATGTTGCATCTCCCCTGTTGATGAAATCGCAGGGTGACGTGGCAAAACTCACATGCCACGTCTTTGGGGAGAATTCAGCCAGCGGCACTGACAGCACCCCGTGCTGACGGCAGCAAGATGACCTGCCCTTCTCCATTGGCTTCAGTTGCCACCTTGGGCTGTGTCCCAGCCGCTTTGGCCTTGAACTGTTCCACAGCCTTATTGTTCAGATCAACAATCACGTTCAAGTCCCACATGCTTCAATCTCCAAAAAGGAAGGTTTCACACAAACACCAAGAGAACTAACCAACGAGTTAGTTCACCTTGATTCGTCACACCCACTAGGGTACACTGGACCTAACTGAGAAAATGGGCAGCATCGTCTCCCAACTCTTCCCTCAGAAAATCATCCAATGATTGGTAGTTCGACTCAGGAGGGTTGCCCTGCGACTTATCAGGAGTTGAACTGTTCAAGACCCCGAACTTGTAGTTCGCTTCATCATCGTCTGGAGTGAATCCTTCACTCTGGATAATGTAGACCCCGCCACCACCTTCGAAGGTGTAAATCCCATCCAACTCGACCGCTCTCAAAACTGCGGCGGTGATTTCAATCGGGCCATTTTGTATGCGATTGCTTTTCAACACACCCAACATCACCTGCTGGGCACCCATGTAGTCATAAGGACCAAACAAAGGCCCAGGCTCGCCATCTTGTCGAATCACCGAAACAAAACTGTTCATTCCGCATTCTCCACAAAGGTTTCTTTCACACCCACTAGGGTACACTGGACCTACTCGCCTGCGGTCGTTCGCCACTCCCTGGTCTCGCCGCCCTCTTCTGGAATGAGGTATCTGTCGTTGAAGTGGATGTATCGCACCTTGACTTGAAGCACAAGGTCCGGGTCCAAGAAGCCTGCAAGCAACTCATAGGCTTCTTCGGAGATTCCCAATTCGTCCTTCAGCAATGCAATTGCCAAATTCCTGATTTTCAAGTTGAAGGCGTCGTCGATGATTGTCTCCTCATCTGGTTGTTACGAACTTCACACACCCAAGAGTATTCCAGACATTCCAACTTTGACTTTCGATCAGGCAGTTGATTACTATGCCGAGTTTAATCTCGGTGAGAAAATTGCCAAAGACAAAGATGCCAGTCATGTCGTCGTACAACATCCACATCATGCTCGGTTTGAGATTGTGTTTAGCTACAGTGTACCCTAGTGAGCGTCCCATTGGACAACATTTCTCGTACCGTTTTTGGATCACTCAAGACTTTGGCGTAAAAATCCACCAATGCAGCCTTGACTTCATCAAAAGAAACTTCAACCACATTGATCCAAATTCGCATCACATCTCTCCACTACACGGGATTGTACACCCACTAGGGTACACTGGACCTACCTTGTTCGCCGTCTGCCAACCTCAACCGATACCGTCAACTTCTTCACATCTATCCCGCTGCCCATGCCTCGGCCTGCGCTGCATCTGCCTTGGCAGTCCAATAGTCCTTCGCCTTCAACTTGAAAATCGTCTCGATCAACGCCTGAACCGCTCGTTGAATCGTCGGGAACGTCCCAACAGGCGAATCAATGTACTCTTCTGGATGCCATCGGGTCGAAGGTTGCACATCCCATGTCGTGACTTCCCACCCCGTCCGCTCAATCAAACCACCAATCTTCGGTTGATCGTATTGCGTCGGACTGATCGTCACCCCACCGTGATACGCCGACAACTCGCCATCGGCATCCTTGAACACAACCACTTCGCCCGGCAGCAACTCAGCCAATGCTGCGTTTGCCAAGGCAAGGCCAATCGGTATGTCCCGTTCGATGTTGGCGTTGTAGTCGGCATCAGATTGCTCTTGATACGACTTGATCTCGTGACGCTCGAATTCCCGTTCTTCATAAGAAGAGAACTCGCCGAAACCGATGTTGTACACCGTGGTACTGACCGGAGGATCAATGTCCCGCACACCCAATACCTTGCCCCGTTGCCACACATCCTGCCCCGGAGGAAGTGCCTTCCGAGACAACACCTTGACCGTATCACCAATCTTCATCGCATAGTCTCCGTGAATTGTTGAAGCAACACCCCATAGGGTACAATGACACTAAGGCCGATCCACCATTGGGGACAACTTCACCTTTTCACCAGAATGCAACCGCACAAAGTTGTGCTTCAGTCCAATGATCCTGGCCTGCCCTTCCTCGTTGCGACTGACCGGCCAACCAAATGGATTGAAGGTCTTGTAGTTCAACCGATTCAACCGGCGTGCCTCATTGCGTTCAGTAGCAGTCATCAACATAGGATCGAATCCGAAAGACTTCACATCTTCAGGATTGATCCCCTGCTCTTGAACCTTGCCCCACATAGCAAGTGTGCGAAGCAATAGCTTCTGCTCATCCAATTTCGCTTGCAAACCCGATATCGTCGCTTGCATATGTCTGTCCTCCAACTTCCAAACCAACCACAGCAATGCCAGCCTTTTGGACATCTTGAGTGGCTGACAAAATCGCTTCTTTCAGCGAATCAGCACTGCGAGTGAATGTCAGCTTGAGGACTCCATTTTGCAAACTCAGAGTCGCATCGTCACATCCCGATTCAAACAGTCCGTTCTCGACCTCTGACGTAATGTCTGTGGGTCCACTCAAGATGAGAGTGAATTCGAATTTTGGTTTCATTGCAGCCTCCACCACCCAGGGTACACTAGAGCTAACGGACGGGTGTCAGTCCCCGTCCGTTCAGGCTCGATTGTCAAAACGTCACGCCTGCCAGTTCCTTCGCCATGTAGACCACCAGATTCAACAGGAAGTCTTGGAAGTCTCGGCTGTTGTCCGTCGCACCAGTAACATGGTGCGTCACTTCCTCCATTGCCGTCACCAGCAATTGTTGAGTCAGTGAATGCCACCCAAGAGACAGCGAACCACTCGATGCAATATCTTGGTTGATATACACCACTCCATCCTTGTAGAACCCCAAGGTCTGCGAACCGGCATCCATGATCTTTCGGAACGTCTTCACCACCGGCTTTTTCTTGCCGTTCGTGACTCCGTACTTGTTGACCAAATACCATGCAAACTCGACAGCAGCCTCGGCGTCCGGCGTTGCATCGAAGATCGTCCGGCCAGCCCGATCATCTTCAGACAACACCTTGGCAGGAGTGTTGATCCCGTGCTTCTCGGCAGCTTGCACAAACGCCTGCGGTGCAGTCACAACCTTGAAGCCCTTGCGAGCAGCCATCTCCCCGCCGTCCTCAGTTGAGATGACAGCTTTATTCCCAGCCACGTTTTCGAAAGCCTTGGTCCAAACAGCCTTCTGTTCTTCCTTGTGGATGCCAGTCTCCAGCCCATAGGACTGGAAGGTATGCTCCCAATACTTTCCCCCGTCAAGGAACGATTGCCACAATCGGGACACCGTTTCCACGTCAGCAGCAGCAAAGGCCGAAGCCGCTTCATACTGAACATACCAGTCGTCAACACGACGGGATTCGTCCAGCTTGATATTCGCCAAGTTGTAGTCGTACAGACTCGGCGTATCCGATGACTCGAATTCCCGAACACGAACACCACGACGATAGATGACAGCAGCCTTACGATCCCCAAGATTTCGATTCGACTTCGGCAGTATCGTCGTGTCCAACAGTTCAGGCTCGCTGAAATGCAGAAACCACTTGCCCAAATTGTTGAAAAAATCCAGCACTTCCACAGTCAATGGAATGAAGATTCGAGTATGACTCGACTTCGCCCGAACCTGCCCATCGTTCACCACTTCAACCACGACGTTCTCATACGCCTTGGATGTCTTTCGATACTCGACCAAAGCATCGTAAACCTCCCGAGACTCCAGAGTTCCCTTCTGAATAGCCTCCCGCTGGAATGATTCACTTTTTCCTTTCAGGAACCGGCCAACCCACGCCAATTCGTCTTCCTCATAAGCCCGATCCAACGAATTGGAGACGAACTCACGAAGGGCCAAATCCACCGACAACCAGTCTGAAGACCCATGCTCCAAAACAAAACCAAGGTCTTCTGTCGCCGTACGAGATGCACCATCCCGATCCTTCCCGCCATACTTGACGACGACACGATTGAAAGTAGTGTTCTTGTTGCCGTCATACACAACCTGTTGCCGTGTTCCAAACTCCAGCTTCAGGTTCCCCGCAAATACCACGGGACTCAACTGGTTGCGAAGCATCACCGCAACACCGTGCTTGTTCCCCGTGCCGAATTTGCCAATCGTGGCACCGTTGTCACTGTCCCGCTTGGTCGAAGCACCCAACAGAGTGAATGCCTCTTCGGGAGCAACACCAGGATTCTGAATCATCAAAAAAGCAGCCATCGTGAATTCTCCGTGTTTCGAATTGAGAGCAAACCAACATCACACCCCATAGGGTACACTAGACCTATGACACTGGCTTCATGATCTGGCCCTGAATCAACTCCCCAATTGACTTGTGGAGATTCATCAATGTGGCGTGATCCAACTGCAATGTCACCTTGCGGGCATCTGGAGTTTCAATCCAGCAATTCGCCTCAAGCTCTGCCTCTGCTAAAAAGCCGCCAGACAAGACAACCGTAATCGAAATGTTGGCTCGCTCGCCTTGTGATACATTATGCGCCTTACGCTTGTGCATCGAACATTTCACTGGACCCTTTACATGTCGTTGTGACATTGTGTTCTCCTTTGCCCAACAGGGTACACTGGACCTATGGACTTTTACGTTGTGGCCTTTTACGCTCCGGCAAAAGCAACATTGCCAAAAAAGTCAAAATAACAATCACAAATGCTTTGAACACGATGTCGTCCCAATGTTCATTTGGACTGGCAAAAACAACAAGCAAGGGAATTGCAAAGAGTCCAGCAACAACAACTGGAATCAAAAAACCAAACACTCCCGGCAAATGAGCCTCAAGCTCAATGAAAAACTCAGAGAACTTTTTCTGCATGACTCCATCTCCCCAAACACGAACGTCCGGGTGATGTCCCGGACGTTCTGTTGACAGTCCCCAATTACCCCAAGGAAATTGTGAACTCATTGTCCAACTCATAGACCAACGATGGCTTGCCACGGCCACCAGGATTGGGACGTGGCGGTCCCATTCTCCCCTTGCCCTTCTTAACCATCAGCTTGGCAATAGCTGAAGCAGTTGGGTAATCCACTTCGAGCTTTGCCGCAAGCTCATTTGCTGTCACAACGATCATTCTCAATCTCCCACCAACTCACACAGGTTCTGAAACTCACCAGCACACCCACCAGGGTACACTGGACCTACACTCCCAGGTCTGCATCCAATGTCAAATTGCCTGAAGCCCAAGTACAGGCTCTCTTAAAGGAATCGTTATCCAGTGTCAACCTTGCTGCTGGTTTAACATCGTCATCCATGACGAAGGGCCAAGAATCCTCTGGGTTTTTGACATTGATGACAATCGCCACGTAGCTGTTGCCACGAATTTCGTAATCGCCAATTCGTTTCTCTCGAATCACGAATGTCCTGCCTGGGAAAAGGCGGAAACACAATCTCATGCTTGGCCAGCAAACTGCCATCCACCTTGAGAATCTTCTGCCCCATCAACGGAGTGAATTTCTCAATCATGGCAGCATACAAAACTGCCGCATAGGCGTTGGCACGGTTCACCGCTGCAACCCGTGCCTTCAACTTTTCTTCTCGTGTGTTCATGATCTCCCCTTAGCCGTTTCCAGTCACACATCCCAGGGTACACTGGACCTAGATGATGACATCACTTAGATTGGGAATGTACTTCATTTCCTCCCACCGTCTGCGTTCTTCATCGTCGAGGGTTTTTGATTCCTCCGTTAGATCGTACAGGTTGATGGCTTTTTGCAGGGATGATTCCCACACAATTTCACCGTTGCGAATGATGACCCGGCTTTGCCCCAACCAGACACGTTCCGGTTCACCGTTGCGGCGAGGGTCTTTGTAGTCCCCATCCACAATTACAGTCTTGCTATCCGGTCGCAGGTCCACGACACGCACTTGATAGAGACGACCCTTCGTCTTGTACTGATGATTGCTGAACGTGTAGTGACCATCATCACTGGCGTCCACCCAATCGCCTACTTGGACGGTTTCGCTCCATGTCCGTTCGTCATCGTGAATCTCTGCCAAAATTTCGTCGATTAAATCATCTGACTTTTTTGACCTTTCAGCAGCATCAGCCTCTGCTTGTTCCTTGGTCGCCCAAGAACTGTAAGCATGACCATTGTCTTTCTCAGATGAGAAGACGCACCAACTTCCACTGTCTTCATCCCAATCAGCATAAAACATGGCTCACCTCCACATCCCCAGGGTAAACTCAAAGTAAACACGTCGGCCATCGAAGCCGATTATTCGCTGGTCCCCCAGGTACTACCACCCATCGTGGCGTGTTCGTGACACATCTCAGGGTACACTAGAGCTAAACGATCACTGCCTTCTCACCCTTGTGGTGAATCCCCCGACGCTCCAACTCTGCCAATCCAGCTTCCGTGATTGTGTAGCCCTTGCTCGACACCGTAACCAATGCTGGCTGATCGTCGGTCTCAGTCAACAACCACGGAAGAATGAACTTCTCAACCTCTTCATCCTTTCGTCCAGCCACCAATGAAATACGCTGCCGGGCAATCGGCCCCTGACCCAATGCCCGAAGAATCTTCAGATGAACAGAATGCATGCCATGCTCATCAATCTCTTCATCCTCGGCAACCTGACGAGCAACTTCCTCCCATGTCCCACCAGACATTTCTTTCACCAGACGCATGTAGCGGGCGAACTCCAATGCCTTACGAGCAATGCGGCTGTTGTAATGCGCAACCATGCTGCACACTTCATCGCTCAAATCAGGATTTGCCAACTTGACGATCTTGGCAACGTCAGCCTTTCCCAAATACTTCAAGTTCACCGGGCTGAACCGAGTACGGAAAGCATCAAACAACTTCCCCTCATCAGTCGTGGCAATCATCCACGTCACGTTATGAGTGTTCACTGTCTTGCCAGATTCCGTCACCATCATGGCATCATTGTATTCCGTCGCCTTCAAAAGTCCCTGAACGACACCATCTGACAAAGCATGAACTTCATCAATCAGAATGACCACAGGTGGCAAAACGTAATGTCCTCGACGAAGAACCTCCACCAACGGCAGGCCCTCTTCCCCCAATACACGACTGATTTCCTTGAACAAATCATCAACCGTCTTGATCGCCTTCGGACTGATCTCAACAAACGGAAGCTCCACAACCTCTGCGTACAACCGAGCAATCGTCGTCTTCCCAGCAGATGATGGACCAAATATGGCAAATGCCAAATCCCGCATCATGTGGTTGGACTGACCCAATGCCTTGTAAGCAGCAGTCTGCAACTTGCGAACCGCCCTCTCATTACCAATGAACTTGGCAAATGGCGATCCCGCATTCGTTCGAGATACCAACTCCCGACGAATCGTCTCACTCGGCTCCGAACCACCCCAAGGGTCTTTCGGACCAAAAAACACTCGTTGATTTTGTTGCAGCACCTGTTGTCTCCAGAATCAGAACTTGACACACACCGGGGTACACCAGACCTAACTGGCAGCGTCAAGAAGATCAGAGATACCCATGAGACTATCAGAAGCCCCCATCAACGTCATTCCCTCATCTCCATTACACGATTGAGTCAATTGTCCGATAAACTCCTTCACTACTTCATATTGCTCCCAGGTAATGAACAATTTGTTGACTTGTCTGTCCGTCATGATTGACTTCTCCTGGGATGTATGGGCGGGCGGTTGCAGCCTTCCCAGGGTACAATTGACCTGATTCAGCTAAAGAAAAACAAAAAACAACAAAAGTCAACTAAAGTCTTCAACCAGGAACAAAACACAAACAAAGTCAACCATAGTTGACTAAAGTCAATCAAAAAATATCGCTGACTTTTTGTCCCTTATTGTGTCCTAATATAACCTGGAATCTTTTCCCTTCACACATTTATTCAAAGGATATATTTTTTATTTCCAATATACATCATTTGTTCCTCTGGAACCTTTTCCCTGGGGGATATGGAGGAAATAAAGGACAAAATGAAAGGCTGACTAGGCCCTTCACACCTCCAAAATCCATCATTTCCCATCAACACGT